>JAODAL010066902.1:0-17546 GCA_025379985.1 Phyllomedusa bahiana
TCTTTCATAATGCCCTCCATGCTGTCTTCTAGTAATTTTAAAACTCCCCCAGTGCGGGGAGTCACAGCATCCATTTCCCCTGCCTTAATGTCCCCATCTGCTTTTCTTGTGTTTACCCCCCAGTGCGGGCCCAAAAGTTTCATGCTCGTATGCCCTTTTTTCCCTCCATGCTGCGTTTAGAAAGTGTTATATCTCCCCAGTGCTGGGCACAGCAAACTGCTCATATGTCTATAATTCCTCCATGCTGCTGTTCTAGTAAGTTTATATCTCCCCGTGCTGGATCACCGTAACTCTCAGTCTGCTCTAAAATGCCCCTCCATGCTGCTGTTTTCCTAGTAATGTTATATCTCCCAGTGCTGGAGTCACAGTTTCACGCTCAGTATGCTCTATAATGTCCTCCATCTGTTTGCTTCTAGAAAGTGTTATATCCCCCCCAGTCGGGAGTACACTACACGTCCTTTATGCTCTAATGTCCTCCATGCTGCTGCTGCTTCTCGTGTTATATCTATGGGGATGATCTTGCATTATTATATCTTCTCAGTGTTGTCTATGCTTTTGGTTTGCAGCCTTGGGGTTAGTATCTGCACCCCCCGACTGTCCAGCAGAGCCCCCCAGGGTCTGGCACCGCTGACAGGTCAGGAGTCCTCCAGTGGGAGTCTGCCCGGGCCGCTGGCTCCACCGTCAGCAGATGTTGCCCCCTGCGCGTCCCATGTTGAGCAAAAAATGAGGCCCACCCGGGGCGCCCAGAAAAAACCCCCCCACGTCCTTGTGCAGCGCACGCTTCCTGCGGGAGCATTGGCGCAGTGTGCACTGAGCCTGGATATCCTGCGCGGGTCAGGCTCGGGCTGCCACCTGCGCGCTCCAGAAACACGACCCCCCCCCCTGATCAGTGGCGCCAGGGATCCGCGCTGCAGCGCCCCCTGATTATTTGTCTTAGCGGGTCATAGGGGGCGGGGGGGGGGGGGCACAGGCAAATTATTTTAATTGTGATCCCAGAAATGAGATTGTTTAGAGGGGAAATTAGGAGAGGAACCCGGGGGGAGAGGGGGGGGGGGGGCGCTCCATGACTACAGCGGTGTCTAATATCAGAGGAGCCCCCCAGGGACGCGCGGCCCCCTCCGCCAGCGCCCGGCCAAAAGGAGCAGAGGAGGGCGGCAAATCGCATCTTCAGCTCAGAGGGAAACGGGGGCCCCAGTGCGCATCTAGGGCCCCCCACCTGGGCCCCCAACATGTGGCCCCTCAGGCTCCAGGGCCCCGATAGTGACTGTGACCTCTGCCCCCTAGAGCTGCACCCCTGCCTGTGCGGAAGCAAGTCCCAGAACGCAAATCATAACAGAGCAGGACATTTCGCTGCAGCCCGGGCTGTAATTTGAGTAGGCATTGACGCGACTCGGTTGAATAAGTAGGGCATTGACCGCGGGTCTGGTTGTAACTAGAGTAGGGCATTGACGCTGCAGCTCTGGATGTAACTAGAGTAGGACATTGACGCTGCAGCTCTGGATGTAACTAGAGTAGGGCATTGACAGCAGTCTGGGTTTAAAAAATAGAAGGGCATTGACCTGCGCTCTGGATTAACAGAGTAGGGCATTGACGCTGCAGCTCTGGATATAACTAGAGTAGGCATTGCCTGAGCTCTGGTAAACTAGAGTGGGACATTACGCGCGCTCTGGATGGAACTAGAGTGGGGTTGACGCTGCGCTCGGGTGAAAAGGGAGGACATTGAACGGCACTCTGGATGGAACTAATAGGGGATTGACGCGCAGCCTGGTTTTTTCTAGGTAGGGGGATTGACCTGCAGCCTGGGGTTAACAGAGTAAGGACATTTACGCCGCACCTGGGTTAACTAAGTAGGAAATTTTCGCCCCAGCTTGGATTTAACTAAGAGGCTTGCGCCCAACTCTGGATGGGAAAATAAGTAGGAAATTTACGCCGCAGCTCTGGATGAAATAGAGAACATTGCCTCGCTTGGATGTAACAGAGAGGATTGACCCCGCACTTGGGAGGAACTAGAGTAGGACATTGACGCTGCAGCTCTGGATGGAAGTAGAGTAGGACATAGACGCTGCAGCTTTGGATGAATAGAGAGGGCATTGGGGCGCTGCAGTCTGGTTGAATAAAATTTTGGGGTTTTGATGCTGCAGCTCTGGATATAACTAGAGTAGGGGGCTTGACGCCCCAGCTCTGGATTTGGGGGAACTAGGTAGGGCATTTAGCTGCAGCTTGGGGTGGCTGGAGTAGGACATGGTCACTGCAGCTCTGGATGTGACTGGAGCGGGACATGGTCACCGCAGCTCTGGATTTTTTATGGAAACGAGACATGGTCACGCAGCTCTGAATTTGGGCTGGAGCAAAAAGGTTTACTGCCCTGGATGTGGGTGGGGGGGGCATGGTCAACTGCACTCTGAAAAGTGACTGGAGGGGGACATGGTAGCGCTGGATGTGACTGGGGGGAAAAGGGGTCACTGAGCTCTGGGATTGACTTGGCGGGCACATAGTCACTGCAGCTCTGGATGTGACTGCAGCGGGACAGGGTCACTGCAGTTCTGGATGTGACTGGAGCGGGGCATGGTCACTGCAGCTCTGGATGTGACTGGAGCAAGACAGGGTCACTGCAGCTCTGGGGTGTACTGGAGCAGGCTGGTCACGCGCTTGGATGTGCTGGGGGGGGGGAAAACCTTGGGCACTGCGCTCTGGGTGTGATGGAGCAGGACAGGGTCATGCAGCTCTGGATGGAAATGGAGCGGGCAGGGGCACTGCAGCTTTTCGGGGGTTGGGGGGGTTGGGGAGGTGTGGGACATGGTCACTTTACAGTCGGGGTAAAAAACCCTTTGGGGGACTGGGTCACAACCAGGCTGGGGAGGTTGGGGGGGGGAAAACATGGTTCCATGTACTCGGGATTTTTTGGACTGGGGAGGGAATGGTTCACTGAGCCCCTTGGAAAAGTGCAGGAGGGGGAATGGTCACCGCAGCTCTGGATTGATGGGGGGCAGGGGCATGGTCACTGCAGCTCTGGATGTGCGAAGCAAGCAGGGTCACGCAGTCTGGATGGATGGGGGCAGGGACTGGGCATGAAAGCTCGGGGTTGTGACTGGAGGGGGGGACTGGTTTCCTTTCAGCTTTTGGGTGTGATGGAGCAGGACAGGGGGGCACTGCAGCTCTTTGGATTGGGGGGGGGACTGGGAGCGGGGGGAGGTCCCCCTGCAGCCTTTTGGGTGTGACTGGGTGTGACATGGTCACTGCAAATCTGGGGTGTAACTGGGGGCGGGAAAAAATGGGGCCAACAGCCGGATTTGGGCTGGAGAAAGGACATGGTCACTGTACTTTGGGTGGGTGGGGGTGGGGTAGGGGGCGGTCACTGCAGCTCGGTTTGACGGAGCGGGGGGCATGGTCACCGCAGCTTGGATGTGACTGGAGCATTGCGTCATGCATGAGGAGCAGATGAGCTCGCAGCTCTGAATGTGACTGAGCCTGGCATCAGTGCATGAGGAAGGGCAGATTGACGTCTGCAGCTCTGTGGATGTGACTGAGCAATGGCGACAGTGCATGAAGGGAGGCAGAATACGCTGCAGCTCTGGATGTGACTGGAGCATACGGCGCTCTGGCTGCAGCTCTGGATGTGACTGGAGCCTGGCGTCAGTGCATGAGGGAGGCAGATGACGCTGCAGCTCTGGATGTGACTGGAGCATACGGCGCTCTGGCTGCAGCTCTGGATGTGACTGGAGCCTGGCGTCAGTGCATGAGGGAGGCAGATGACGCTGCAGCTCTAGATGTGACTGGAGCCTGGCGTCAGTGCATGAGGGAGGCAGATGACGCTGCAGCATGGCGTCAGTGCATGAGGGAGGCAGATGACGATGCAGCTCTGGATGTGACTGGAGCATACGGCGCTCTGGCTGCAGCTCTGTATGTGACTGGAGCCTAGTGTCAGTGCATGAGGGAGGCAGATGATGCTGCAGCTCTGGATGTGACTGGAGCCTGGCGTCAGTGAATGAGGGAGGCAGATGACGCTGCAGCTCTGGTGTGACTGGAGCATGGCGTCAGTGCATGAGGGAGGCAGATGACGCTGCAGCTCTGGATGTGACTGGAGCCTATGTCAGTGCATGAGGGAGGCAGATGACGCTGCAGCTCTGGATGTGACTGGAGCCTGGCGTCAGTGCATGAGGGAGGCAGATGACGCTGCAGCTCTGGATGTGTCTGGAGCCTTGGGTCTGTGCTTGCGGGAGGCAGATGTCGCTGCAGCTCTGGATGTGACTGGAGCCTGGTGTCAGTGCATGAGGGAGGCAGATGACGCTGCAGCTCTGGATGTGACTGGAGCATGGCGTCAGTGCATGAGGGAGGCAGATGACGATGCAGCTCTGGATGTGACTGGAGCAGGAGCGGCTGCAGCTCTGGATGTGACTGGAGCCTAGTGTCAGTGCATGAGGGAGGCAGATGACGCTGCAGCTCTGGATGTGACTGGAGCCTGGCGTCAGTGCCATGAGGGAGGTGCAGAAGACGCTGCGCTCGTGGATTGTGAGCTGGAGCATGGCGTCAGTGCATGAGGGAGGCAGATGATGATGCAGCTCTGGATGTGACTGGAGCCTGGTAATCATTGCATGAGGGAGGCAATGCGCTGCATTTCGGAATGTGACTGGAGCATACGGCGGGCTCCCTGGCCTGCAAGCTCTGGATGTGACTGGAGCCTAGTGTCAGTGCATGAGGGAGGCAGATGACGCTGCAGATCTGGATGTGACTGGAGCCTGGTGTCAGTGCATGAGGGAGGCAGATGACGCTGCAGCTCTGGATGTGACTGGAGCATGGCGTCAGTGCATGAGGGAGGCAGATGATGCTGCAGCTCTGGATGTGACTGGAGCCTGGCATCAGTGCATGAGGGAGGCAGATGACGCTGCAGCTCTGGATGTGACTGGAGCATACGGCGCTCTGGCTGCAGCTCTGGATGTGACTGGAGCCTGGCGTCAGTGCATGAGGGAGGCAGATGACGTGGTGGCTGCGATCTTCGTACCTCTATATAAAGCCGAGGTGTGATCACAGCCGCAGCGACGTGACTGCTGATGTTAGCACCGGAAGGACGGGAGCAGAAGAAGCCGGGGAGGGAGGCAGAGTGGGGTCACATACAGGCTGCACCCTGGTGGGGGGGGCCTGCGGCGGCTCCCCGCTGTGGGGGGTTTATTGGGAGAGGGGCCCTATCCTTGCTCCGACATCCGTTCACTTCCCAGCATGCATCAGTGTGGGGACCTTCTGCACAACACAATATAGTGCAGGCCCTGTGGAGGCGGAGCATGATACCAAAGAGGCTCCGCCCCCTCCGATCCTGCACTCAGAGTCCTCCTGTTGGGACCCCGGTGAGTGTGCCCGTTGTGTGGAGGGTCCGCCCGCGCCATCGCCCCGCGCCGCTGTCTGTTGCTGTGTGCCGCCCCCTGTAATCAGCGCTCTTCTTCTTCTTCTTCTTCTTTCCTCTCCCCCCCCCCCCCCCCCCCATGCGGCAAAGGAGCCGAAAACTTTGACAAGTTCTTCACCCGTGGCCAGCCCGTGCTGACGCCCCCCGACCAGCTGGTCATCTCCAACATCGACCAGGCCGACTTCGAGGGCTTCTCCTTCATCAACCAGCAGTTTGTACACCCCAGCCTCCAGAGCGTGGCGTGACCTCAGAAGCTGCCGGAGCGACCGGAGGAGACGCGTTAACCCTGCAATTTTTAACGTTGCCATGTTGAAAAAAAAAAAAAAGTAAAAAAAAAAAATCCTAAAAACTCAAGGGTTAAAATATCTAAAAAATAATAATAATAATAATTTACTCAAATGAATGTTATATTCCGGAGAATAATCGGAGCGGCGCGGGGCCCGCTGCTCGGGCCAGAGGAAGGAGCGCGGTCTGCTGTCCCCCGCGCTGCCTCTCGGGGGCGCTGTCCGACCCTCTGACATGGCGGTGGGCGTGTCTTACTACATGAAGGTACTGAGTCCGGGATCCTGGGGAGCTCTCGCCACCGCGCCCGACCACAGGGAAGGAGAGGTTTATGTTTTATAATTTTTAGGTGTTTTGTAATTTTTTGTGAGGGGGGGGGGTTGTTGATTTTGAATCTTTTTGTTGCCTGTGTTCACGTGTCGTCCTGCACCGTCTCCGCGGCGACTCTCACCCCGAAGTTTTTATATGTCCCTGTCCCCCCGCGATCTGCGAGCCCTTCTCTGCTCCTATTTTTTCGTTTTGTGTTGGTTTTCTGTATTTTCCAATTCCTGTTGCTGTGGCGGCGATGTCTTCTTCATCCTGGCGATGTCTTCTCCATCATGGCGACGGCTTCTCCGTCTTCGCAGCGGCGTCTTCTCCATCATGGCAGGGTCGTCTTCTCCATAATGGGAGGGTCGTCTTCTCCATCATGGCAGGGTCGTCTTCTCCATCATGGCAGCGTCGTGTTCTCCATCTTGGCAACGGCGTCTTCTCCGTCGTGGCGGTGGCGGCGTCGTCTTCTCCATCTTGGCGGTGACGGCGTCGTCTTCTCCATCTTGGCGGTGACGGCGTCGTCTTCTCCATCTTGGCGGTGACGGCGCGCTTCTCTCCCATCTTGGCGTGACGGGCTTCGCCTTCTCCATCTCGGCGGTGACGGCGTCGCCTTCTCCATCTTGGCGGTGACGGCGTCGTCTTCTCCATCTTGGCGGTGACGGCGGCGTCTTCTCCATCTTGGCGGTGACGGCGGCGTCTTCTCCATCTTGGGCGTGACGGCGCGTCATCTCCATCTTGGCGTGACGGCTGGCGTCTTGTCCATCATGCGGCGCGTCTTGTCCCATTCATGGCAGCGTCGTCTTCTCCATCATGGTCAGCGTCCCTCTTCTCCATCATGGCAGGCGTCTTCTCTCCTCATGCAAGCGTCTCCTTCCATCCATCATGCAACTCAGTAACCGTCGTCTTCTCCATCATGGCTGCGTCGTCTTCTCCATCTTGGCGGCGTCGTCTTCTCCATCATGGCGGCGTCGTCTTCTCCATCATGGCAGCGTCGTCTTCTCCATCATGGCAGCGTCGTCTTCTCCATCATGGCAGCGTCGTCTTCTCCATCATGGCAGCGTCGTCTTCTCCATCATGGCGGTGACGGAGTCGTCCGTTCTCCATCTTGGCGGTGACCGGCGGCGCTTCTCCATCTGGCGGTTGACGGCGGCGTCTATCTTCCATCTTGGCGGTTGACGGCGTCCGTCTTCTCACATCTTGGCGGTGACGTCGGCGTCTTCTCCATCTGGGCGGTGACGTCGGCGTCTTCTCCATCTTGGCGGTGACGTCGGCGTCTTCTCCATCTTGGCGGTGACGTCGGCGTCTTCTCCATCTTGGCGGTGACTTCTGCGTCTTCTCCATCATGGCAGCGTCGTCTTCTCCATCTTTGCGGCAGTGGCAGCGTCGTCTTCTTCCTCCATCATGGCAGCGTTCAGTCTTCTCCTCTTTGGGCGGTGACGGCGTCGTCTTCTCCATCTTGGCGGTGACGGCGGCGTCTTCTCCATCTTGGCGGGACGGGCGGCGTCTGTCTCATCTTGGCGGGACGGCGGACGTCTTCTCCATCTTGGCTGTGACTGGCGGCGTCTTCTCCATCTGGCGGTACGCGGCGTCTTCTCCATCTGGCGGTGACCGAGCGGCGTCTTCTCCATCTTGGCGGTGACAGGCGGCGTCTTCTCCCACTTGGCGGTGACGGGGCGCGTCTTGTCCATCATGGCAGCGTGTCTTCTCCATCTTGTGCGGCAGTGGCAGCGTCGTCTTCTCCATCATGGCAGCGTCGTCTTCTCCATCTTGGCGGTGACGGCGTCGTCTTCTCCGTCTTGGCGGTGACGGCGTCGTCTTCTCCGTCTTGTCTGTGTCGGCGTCGTCATCGCCGTCTTGTCGGAGACGGCGACGTCTTCACCGTCGTGGAGGTGTCGGCGTCGTCTTCTCCGTCTTGGCGGTGACGGCGTCGTCTTCTCCGTCTTGGCGGTGACGGCGTCGTCTTCTCCGTCTTGCGGTGACGGCGTCGTCTTCTCCGTCTTGGCGGCGGCGTCTTCTCTAGCTTGGCGGCGTCTTTCTCTAGCTTGGCGGCTGCGGCGGCTCCATCTTGGCGGCGGCTGCGTCTTCTCCATCTTGGCGGCGGCTGCGTCTTCTCCATCTTGGCGGCGGCTGCGTCTTCTCCGTCTTGGCGGTGTCGTCGTCGTCTGCTCCATCTTTTGTTTTGCGCGGTTGCATGACGGCGGCGTTTCGGTCTTCTCCACGTTGGCAGCGGCGTCTCGGTCTTCTCCACGTTGGCAGCGGCGTCTCGGTCTTCTCCACGTTGGCTTCGGCGTCTCGGTCTTCTCCACGTTGGCTTCGGCGTCTCGGTCTTCTCCACGTTGGCTTCGCATCCGGTCTTTCTCCACCACGTTGGCTCGGCGTCTCCGGTCCCTTCCTCCACGTGGCTTCGGCGTCTCGGTCTTCTCCACGTTGGCTTCGGCGTCTCGGTCTTCTCCACGTTGGCTTCGGCGTCTCGGTCTTCTCCATGGTGGCGGCGGCGTCTCGGTCTTCTCCACGTTGGCGTCCCGCCGGTCTCGTCCCTTCTCCACGTTGGCTTCCGGCCGCTCGGTCTTCTCACGTTGGCTTCGGCGTCTCGGTCTTCTCCACGTTGGCTTCGGCGTCTCGGTCTTCTCCACGTTGGCTTCGGCGTCTCGGTCTTCTCCACGTTGGCGGCGGCCCGTCTCCTCAGGACATCTTCCACCTGGCAGATCTTTTTTTTTGCGTGGTTGCATGGCGGCGACGTCTTCTCCATGGTGGCGGCGGCGTCTCGGTCTTTTCCATGTTGGTGGCGGCGTCTTCAACACGTTGGCGCCAGTGTCTCGGTGTTCTCCATATAGGCTGCGGGCCGTCTCCTCAGGACATCTTCCACCTGGCACATCTTTTGTTCTGCGCGGTTGCATGGCGGCTGCATCTTCTCCATGGTGGCTGCGGCGTCTCGGTCTTCTCCTCCATCTTGGCGGCGTCTCGGTCTTGTCCATGGTGACGTTGTCGTCTCGCTGTTCTCCATGGTGGTGGTGGCGGCGGCGTCGGCGTTTTCTCAGTTTGTGGTCGGTGTCTCTCCATGGTGGCGGCGTCTCGCTCTTCTCCATCTTGGCAGCGGCGGTGTCTTCTCCATGGTGCAGTGCGGCCCGTCTCCTCAGGACATCCTCCCTCCTCCCGGCACATCTTTGTTCTGCGCGGTTGCATGGTGGCTGCGGCGTCTCGCTCTTCTCCGTTGTGGCGGTGTCTTCTACATGGTGGCTGCGGCGTCTCGGTCTTCTCCTCCATCTTGGCGGCAGCGTTTTCTCCATCTTGGCGGCATCTCGGGGTTCCCCCCCCCCCACCCCCCTTCTCCATGGTGACGTCGTCTCGCTGATTCTCCATGGTGGCGGCGAGCTGCGTTTTTCCCTCATTTGGCGGTGTCTTCTCCATGGTGGCCGTCGTCTCGCTCTTTCTCCATCTATGGCGCGGCGTGTCTGCTCCATGGTGGCAGCGGCCCCGTCTTCCTCAGGACATCCTCCTCCCGGCACATCTTTTGTTCTGCGCGGTTGCATGGCGGCTGCGGCGTCTCGCTCTTCTCCGTTGTGGCGGTGTCTTCTACATGGTGGCTGCGGCGTCTCGGGCTTCTCCATCTTGGCGGTGGCGGCGTTTTCGCCATCTTGGCGGCTTCTCGGTCTTCTCCATGGTGACGTCGTCTCGCTGTTCTCCATGGTGGCGGCGGCGGCGTTTTCTCAGTTGTGGCGGTGTCTTCTCCATGGTGGCGGCGTCTCGCTCTTCTCCATCTTGGCAGCGGCGGTGTCTTCTCCATGGTGGCGGCGTCTCGCTCTTCTCCATCTTGGCGGCGGCGGTGTCTTCTCCATGGTGGCAGCGGCCCGTCTCCTCAGGACATCCTCCTCCCGGCACATCGTTTGTTCTGCGCGGTTGCATGGCGGCGGTGATGCATGCAGGAGAGATTGCGGTTTGGCTTTGCATGTCCAATGATAAAACATTCTGCGCTATTTCTTTTTCTTTCGTTCTTTCTTTCTTTTTGAATTTTCAGTAAAAAGATTATTTTGAGGAAATTCCCGCATTGAGATTCGTGCCAAAAATGGAGATTTTCCTCAGTGGGCGGGGAGTTTTAGGCTCCACCCCTTTTCAGTTTGTGCATCTACTTAAGCCAAATAACACAGAACAGCGGCACCAAGCCCTTTTGTTCTGAAGCCATAGAGTGGTATCAGCTGTGGAACTACAGGTGGCAGCATGTCCTTCCTTCTGGGGGGATCCAACGCTGCCCCTGTCCCCCGCTCTTACTATCTGTTGCCAACAACTACACCCCCAGCAATGCCTTGACGGCCGACCCGGTGTGGGGGGGGCTGCATTGCTCAGTGTTAGTTTTGCCATATGATGACCCAATCTCCCCCCCCCCCCCACACACACACATTATAGGGGAGGGACCCCGCCAAGAGGGAAATCCGATCATGTCATAGGCCCCTCCCACTAACAGGCGATATGGGGGTGGCACAGTACTACCCCCATCATCCGCCATCAGTGCCACATTACTATAGTACTAACTGTATAATCCACTATAATATTATCATGTATCGGGGAATGGAAGAAACCTCATTGGGCAGAATTATGATCTCAGATTTAAAGGGCCTGGAAACCATCATCGAGCTGCTGTTGACGGATCTTAAGCCGGCCAGATGCTATTCTACACTACGGATCAATCAACAGCAGCTCGTTGATGCTTTCCAGTGGCTGGAGTTGACCTTTTTTAAGGTAGTTTCCACCTTTCTTGGCGGTGAGGTGGCCCTGGAGGGGTGAACCTTCTAGTCTAGATCCGAATCATGTTTTAATGTGACGTATTTTAGCTGACCTCGGCGTGATGTGGTCAGCGGTTTATGTACGTCGGCCATTTTGTAGGCTCAAGCAGCATTGAAGGTGACTCGGGGTCACTAGCGACAGTAATAGACAAGGGGGTGGAGCCTGCAGTGAGGGTATCTGGAGCACAATGCGGGGGGTGGCGGCCTGTGGCCCACTGGGGGTTTGTAATTGTTAATCGCGCCCCCGTTACTTTAGCTTCCAATACATGTAACCTAAGCAATGTCTTTTCAATAAATTCCTCTTGTTGCTATCTGTGTGATGTGTCTATGTGCGACCCGGGGAGGGGGTGCACACTGGGGCTTCTGATAACTGTGGATGGACATGCGGACAATAGAACTAATCTAGGGCTCATCTGACCATGAGAAGCCCCCTGCCCACATGGACCAATATTCCTGCAGAGCCCTCGGCCCCCCTGGTGGAATCTGTGCTAGGATGGTGTCATTCTGAAGATCAGAGGAACATTTATACTTCTGCTGGTTTCCTGCTAACTCTCGGGAACATTTATACTGCTGCTGGTTTCCTGCTAACTCTCAGGAACATTTATACTGCTGCTGGTTTCCTGCTCACACTCAGGAACATTTATACTGCTGCTGGTTTCCTGCTAACTTTCTGGAACATTTATACTGCTGCTGGTTTCCTGCTAACTTTCTGGAACATTTATACTGCTGCTGGTTTCCTGCTAACTTTCTGGAACATTTATACTGCTGCTGGTTTCCTGCTAACTCTCAGGAACATTTATACTGCTGCTGGTTTCCTGCTAACTCTCACATTTATACTGCTGCTGGTTTCCTGCTAACTCTCAGGACCATTTATACTGCTGCTGGTTTCCTGCTAACTCTCAGGAACATTTATACTGCGGCTGGTTTCCTGCTAACTCTCAGGAACATTTATACTGCTGCTGGTTTCCTGCTCACTCTCAGGAACATTTTATACTGCTAGCTGGTTTCCTGCTAACTCTCAGGAACATTTATACTGCTGCTGGTTTCCTGCTAACTCTCAGGAACATTTATACTGCTGCTGGTTTCCTGCTAACTCTCAGGAACATTTATACTGCTGCTGGTTTCCTGCTAACTCTCAGGAACATTTATACTGCTGCTGGTTTCCTGCTCACTCTCAGGAACATTTTATACTGCTGCTGGTTTCCTGCTCACTCTCAGGAACATTTATACTGCTGCTGGTTTCCTGCTAACTCTCAGGAACATTTATACTGCTGCTGGTTTCCTGCTAACTCTCAGGAACATTTATACTGCTGCTGGTTTCCTGCTAACTCTCAGGAACATTTATGCTGCTGGTTTCCTGCTAACTCTCAGGAACATTTATACTGCTGCTGGTTTCCTGCTAACTCTCAGGAACATTTATACTGCTGCTGGTTTCCTGCTAACTCTCACATTTATACTGCTGCTGGTTTCCTGCTAACTCTCACATTTATACTGCTGCTGGTTTCCTGCTAACTCTCAGGAACATTTATACTGCTGCTGGTTTCCTGCTAACTCTCAGGAACATTTATACTGCTGCTGGTTTCCTGCTAACTCTCAGGAATATTTACACTGCTGCTGGTTTCTTGCTTACTGTCAAGTGTATGTACACTGCTGCTGCTTTCCTGCTAACTCTTAGGAACTTTACACTTCTGCTAGTTTCCTGCTGTCAAGGATATATACACTTCTGCTAGTTTCCTGCAAACTCTCATGTGTTTATACACTTCTGCTGGTTTTCTGCTAACTCTCAAGCATATATACTCTGCTGCTGGTTCTCTGCTAACTCTCAAGCATATATACACTGCTGCTGGTTCTCTGCTAACTCTCAAGCATATATACACTGCTGCTGGTTTTCTGCTAACTCTCAAGCATATATACACTGCTGCTGGTTTTCTGCTAACTCTCAAGCATATATACACTGCTGCTGGTTTTCTGCTAACTCTCAAGCATATTTACATTGCTGCTGGTTTTCTGCTAACTCTCAAGCATATATACACTGCTGCTGGTTTTCTGCTAACTCTCAAGCATATATACACTGCTGCTGGTTTTCTGCTAACTCTCAAGGATATAAACACGGCTGCTGGTTTCCTGCTTCCTCTCAAGTGTATACACTGCTGCTAATTTTCTGATTACTGTCAAGCATATATACACTGCTGCTGATTTTCTGATTACTGTCAAGCATATATACACTGCTGCTGATTTTCTGATTACTGTCAAGCATATATACACTGCTGCTAGGTTTCTGCTAACTCTCGAGAACATTTATACTGCTGCTGATTTCCTGCTAACTCTCAGGAACATTTACACTTCTGCAGGTTTTCTGCTAACTCTCAAGCATATATACACTGCTGCTAGTTTCCTGCAAACTCTCAAGTGTCTATACACTTCTGCTGGTTTTCTGCTATCTCTCAAGCATATTTACACTGCTGCTGAGTTTCTGATTACTCTTAAGTATATATACACTTCTGCAGGTTTCCTGCTTCCTCTCAAGTGTGTATACACGGCTGCTGGTTTTCTGCTTACTCTCAAGAACATATACACTTTTTCTGGTTTCCTGTTAACTCTCGGGAACATTTACAATTCTGCTTTCTTCCCGTTAGGCTGCTGCCCCTTCTGGTTTAAAGAATGGACAGAACATTATGTGTAGACCAGGGGATTTGATTGCAAGCTCCTAGGGTGCAAGGGCTGGTGAGCGATTCAATTTCAACTCTGAGGTATCAGCCCCTGGGGCATCTCTTTAATCACTCGCTATCGTTTTTCCTATTCAAAAGGTATTATTGAAAATAAGTAGCGGTATACAATAAAATAGGAAAAATGTGCGGAGTAATTTTGCAAATAATAGCGTGTATAAGTCTATAAGAACAACTGCAAATACAGGTATAGAAAATGTATAGAAAACAGTTGTACAAAAAAAAATCATTGACACCTACACAGAGATCCCATGTACAAGAATTAGCAGCTGCTTGCTGTCTTTTATGCTCTCATACTTGCTCTTCACTGTTTTACCAATCCCCTGTGCTCTTCGATCCCTCCCCCGCACTACTTGATCCCTCCCCCGTGCTCCTTGATTCCTCCCCCGCACTACTTGATCCCTCCCCCGCGCTCTCTGATCCTTTCTCCCCACTCTCGATTACTACTCTACTTTCTTTGATCCCTCCTCCGTAACATGATCCCTCCCCCGCGCTCTTTCCTATATGCTATCATGATTCAGCTCCTTTTATCCCTCCCCTACTTTCTGGATACCACACTCTTTGATCCTTCCCCCGATCCCTCCCCCACTATTCACAATCCCTCTCCTTCTTTTCTCAATACGTCCCGCACACTGTTTGATCCTTCACACGTTTTGTGATTCCCCCCCACACACTCTGATCCTTTCCCTTATTTTCACCATCCCTCCCCCGCTTTTCACCATCCCTCTCCTGCTTTTTTGATCCCTCCCCCGCTTTTCTCGATCCTTCCCACGATTTGATTCCCCCCCACACACTCTTTGATCCTTTCCCTTCATTTCATGATCCCTCCCCCGCTTTTCTTGATCCCTCCCCTGCTTTTTTGATCCCTCCCCCACACTCTTAGATCCTTCCCCTGCTTTTCTTGACCCCCTCCCTGCTTTTTAATCACTCTTTAATCTCAAATTATTATTATTATTATTATTATTATTATTTATTTTAAAGCGCCATTGATTCCAGGGCGCTGTACATTCGAGGGGGGTTACATACACAACATAAGTCAAACGAGTACAGTGATAATTAATGAATGACAATTGGCACGACAGAGGGAGAGAGGACCCTACCCGCGAGGGCTTACAATCTACAAGGAGGGGGAAAAAGACAGAAGGTGAGGGGCAGACATGTATGTGGACGGTAGTTGACAGCAGGGTTATTGTAGGTTATAGGCAAGCCTGAAGAAATGGGTTTTCAGGTTGCTTTTGAAGCTGGTGAAAGTGGAGGAGAGTCTGATGTGTTGGGGCAGTGAGTTCCAGAGTGTGGGTGAAGCAGGAGAGAAGTCTTGGAGACGGTTGTGTGAGGAGCTGATGAGAGGGGAGCAGAGGAGAAGGTCCTGTGAGGAGCGGAGATTGCGTGAGGGGAGATATTTGGAAATTAGGGCAGAGATGATGTATGGAGGGGAGAGGTTATGGAGAGCTTGTAGGTCATAGTTAGCAACTTGAAATTGATTCGCTGGGCAACGGGAAGCCAGTGAAGAGATTGACAGAGGGGAGAGGCAGAGGAGTAGCGGGGAGAAAGGTGGATAAGACGGGCGGCAGAGTTGAGAATTGTTTGAAGGGGGCAAGAGTGCTAGATGGGAGGCCACAGAGAAGATGTTGCAGTAGTCTAGGGGGAGATGAAAAAGGGCATGGACCACATTTTTGTAGTGTCATAGTTGAGGAATGAGCGGATGCGAAAGATGTTTTTTCAGGTGGAGGCGGCAGGCAAGAGTGAGGGTTTTGGATGTGTGGTTTGAAAGATAGAGTGGAGTCGAGGATTACCCCAAGGCAGCGGACCTTGCGGGAAAAGCTGAGAGTGTACAGGGCCCTTGACTGAGATAGAGAGATCAGGGGCAAGGGTAGAGTTGGATGGTGGAAAGATGATTAGTTCTGTTTTCTCCCACATTTAGTTTTAGGAGACGTGAGGAGAAGAAGGAGGAAATGGAAGACAGACAGTCAGGGATCAGGGAGAGTAGAGAGGGGACTTCTGGGCCTGAGATGTAGAGTTGGGTATCGTCAGCATACAGGTGATAATGAAAGCCGTGTGAGGCTATGAGCTGACCCAGGCCAAGAGTGTAAAGAGAGAAGAGTAGAGGACCCAGGACTGACCCCTGAGGGACACCGACAGAGAGAGGCCGGGGGGAGGAGGTGGGGCGAGAATGAGAGATGCTAAAGTCCGATCAGTGAGGTACGAGGAGATCCAGGAAAGGGCCAAGTCCGTGAGCCGAGGGGGGAGAGGATTTGTAGCAGGAGGGAATGGTCGACAGTGTCAAAGGCAGAGGACAGGTCTAAGAGGAGGAGTACAGAGTAGTGGCGTGAGGCTTTGGCAGTTGCTAGGTCATTGGATGACCTTGGTTAGGGCGGTTTTCGGTAGAGTGGTGGGGTCGGAAACCAGATTGTAGTGGGTCAAGGAGAGAGTTGGAGGAGAGGTGGGAGGACAGCTGAAGATAGACGTGCTGCTCGAGGAGTTTGGAAGCAAAAGGGAGTAGTGAGATGGGGCGATAGTTGGACAGAGAGGAGGGTCAAGGGTTGTTTTTTTTAAGGATTGGCGTGATAGTAGCATGTGTCAAGGCGGAAGGGAAGATGCCAGAGGGTTAGCGATATGGTTGAAGAGATCGGTGAGGGCGGGGATGCTAGAAGCACTGAGGTCTGGGATGACGTGGGATGGCAGTGGGGCCAGACTACAGGTAGTGAGTTGGATTTGGACAGTAGAGAGAGAGGTTGTCATGAGTGACAGTGGGGAAGCAGGTTAAGGGGGAGGAGCAGTTTGCAAGAGTAGAGGAGGGTGGTGGGGACTGCGGGCTGAAGCTTTCTCTGATGTGGTTGATCTTCTGGAGGAAGTGAATGGCAAAGTCGTCTGCTGAAAGGAGGGATGGGGAGGAGGTGCTGGTGGGGGGAGGAGAGAGTTGAAGGTTTTGAATAATTGTCTGGGGTTGTGGACAGGGAGGATATGAGGTTGGTGAAATAGTCCTGTTTGGCTGAGGTGAGTGCAGATTTAAATGTATGTAGTGATTGTTTTGTATGAGGCAAAGTCAATCGGTGATTGAGTTTTTCTTCCAGCGGCGGTCTGCAATTCTGGAAGCACGCCTCAGTTGTTTAGTGGAGTCTGTGTGCCAGGGTTGTCTGTTGACTTTGCAGGTTCTGTTGACTTTGCAGGTTCTGTTGTGTGTGAGAGGAGCGACTGAGTCAAGGGTGGTGGTGATTGTGTGGTTGTAGAAAGTGGTGGCTGCGTCTGGGTCATTAAATGAGGAGATGGTTGAAAGAGGTGCAAGAGAGTCAGAGAGAGTGAGACGGTTGAGGCTTTGTAGGTTCCTGCGGGGTCGCACTGGGTATGAGACAGGAGGAGCAGGTGGGGTGGAGATGGTGGAGAAGGTAAGCAGGTTGTGGTCAGATATAGGGTGTGGAGAGTTAGAGATGTCAGATAGGGGGCAGAGGCGGGTGAAGATGAGGTCCAGTGTGTGTCCATCTTTATGAGTGGCTCCTGAGGTCCACTGGGAGAGGTCAAAGGAGGAGCAGAGTGAAAGGAGTTTGTTGGAAGCAGACCCCACTATTTTTTTTCCATCTCCCTTTGATCCCTCCCCATTTTCTTTGACTCCTCTCCTGCTTTGTGGATCCTTTCCCGCTTTCTGGATCCCACACTCATATTTTTTTTTTTTTTTTTTTTTTTTTTTTTTTTTTAATCCCTCATCTCCCTTTGATCCCTCCCCTGTGCTCTTTGGTCCCTCCCCCACACTTTGATCCCTACTCTGCTTTCTTTGATCCCTCCACTGCTTTTCTTGACCCCTCCCCCACACTCTTTGACCCTTCTCCATTTTCTTTGATTCCTCTCCTGCTTTTCTTTACACCTCCCCGCACTCTTTGATTCCGTACCCATTTTCTTGGATTCCTCCCCTGCTCTTCCTTTCCCCTCCCCGCACTCTTCTATCCCTCCCCATTTTCTTTGATTCCTTCCCTGCTTTTCTTTACCCCTCCCCGCACTCTTTGATTTCATCCCCATTTTCTTTGATTCCTCCCCTGCTTTTCTTTTAAACCCTCCCCCACT
>JAODAL010066903.1:0-17545 GCA_025379985.1 Phyllomedusa bahiana
TGATGCCCCATGGGGGGAGGAGTCAGGGAGTCACATATCATTTATTGGGGGTTGACGCTGTTTTTCTGCATAAACTGAAGAAAGTATGTGCGAGGCTGCTCGCGGTAAGGCGTGTACTGAGCGTCCAGTGGGAATGTGCTTAGCGAGGGGTTCTCCCCCGTGTAAAGTCGTGTAGCGAGGCGTGCTCGTGTGAAAATTTTCGTGACTGAGGGGTGCCTCTTAAGTCGGTAGCTGGGGGCGTCTCGCGTGTAAGTGCGTGTAGCTTGCGGCGTGCTCAGGTAATGAGTTGTACGAGGTTCTGGCTGTAATGTGCTTAGCGAGGGGTTGCGGGGGTGCCGTGCGGTAGCTTAGGCGTGCACGCGGTAAAAGGGGCTGTAGCTGAGGCGTATCCGCGTGAAAATGACTATAGCGAGTGTGCATTAAGTCGTGTATTGAGGTGTGCTCCATGTAATGTCTGAGCTGAGACATATCAACCGGCAAAATTTAAAAAAAGAAAGGGAATATGCAAAAGTTGCCAACTTTGAAAATGGGAAAAACAGGAGATTTAAAAAGGCAAAAAATTGCATGGACACCCCATCTTTTTTTTGGCCACGCCCCCCAAAAAGCCAACCCCACTCCGCCTAACTACATAATGGGTTTGGGGAAAGCCCAGGGAACCCTTTTGCTAAGTAACCCCCCATAACCGGTAGTGCCCCTTACGGGAGGTAATGCCCCCTCTGAGCTAGGTAGATGCCCCCCTTTGTAGCTAGGAATGCCCCCTTTTAGCCAGGAGTTGCCCCCTTTGTATCAGGGAGTGCCCCCCTTTAATAGCAGTATTGCCCCCTTTAGTATCAGGGAAATTGCCCCCCTTTAGTAGTCAGGTAGTAGTGCCCCCTTAATAGCCCCCAGGTAGGATGCCCCCCTTTAGTACCACAGTAGTTCCCCCCTTTAGTAGCCACCAGGTAATTGCCCCCATTTAGCCAGCCAGTATTGCCCCCATTGTAAAACCACCAGGTATTGCCCCCATTGTAGCCACCAGGGAAATTGCCCCCCATTTACCCCCCAGGTAGACCCCCCCCCCCTTGTAGCCAGGGAGTCCCCTTTTAATATCAGTATTGCCCCCTTTAGTAGTCCCCGTAGTTGCCCCCTTTAGAAGCAGGTAGTTTGCCCCCCCTTTTGTAGTCGGTAGGTGGCCCCCCCTTTAGTACCAGCCAGGGGAGTTCCCCCATTGTACCAGCCAGGTAGTTCCCCCATTGTACCCCAGTATTTTCCCCCATTGTACCACCAGGTTTGCCCCCATTGTACCCCGCCCGGTAGACCCCCCCCCCCCATTTTACCAGGCAGGCCCCCCATTAGTTAATTTAAAAAAAAAATAATAAATTCCCCTTACCTGACCGGCTCCTCCCATCTCCTCAGCGACGCGGGGGAATGAAGCACCGGCGTCATTTTCCCCCCGGCCCCCCTGATCGTATGTACGGGCCACAGACCTGGACATACAGGGGGGGGGGGAGCAGGGGCGCCCCCCCCCCCTGCCTCCTCCCCCCCAAAGAACCCGCGGGCGGGAGCGGGGCACTGCGAACCTTCACCCCCCCGCGGGGACGGGCCGGCGGGGCCGGAATGGGACCGGCGGCGCCGGAGTACCACCAGCCTACTCCCCGGCGCGGCCTTTAAAGGACCCCCGGGAGGGGGGGGGGGGACCCCAAATAAACGGGAAAACCCCCCGCCAAAAACGGGAGATTGGCATGTGGATATAGTGAGGGGGAGAGGACCATAATACCGATCAGCCGTTTTCTTAAAATCGACCCCCAATAATACAATTTATTTTTTCCCAAAAATAAAAAAACGTGATTTTTTTTTTCTCTAAGTACGAATTAAAAAATTCCTCCAACCGAATCCCCCCCCCCTGGGTTTGGGGCCCAACCAATGATCCCAAGGCTTTTTTTTAATGATGCTCTTTGGAAAATTTTTCTCCCTGTAAACAAATTTTTTTAACCTAAGCGGCCATATAATCCCTGCAATAACTTTCCATAAAAAGCCCCCTCCAAAAAAAGGACTATATCCAAACCCCCTTCTAGGAAACCCTCTGATCAAAATCCAAACAAGGGGAGCGCATTAAGCCTCCCCCTACAGTGACTCTGGGGTTGTACACACTTGGGCCCATTATGAAAACTGTCAGGGTCAAAAAATCACAGCAACCAAAACAAGCCCTAGTAACAACTCAGACTCACAGCAACCAATCAGAGCCCATATTAACAACTCAGACTCACGCAACCAATCAGGCCCATATAACAAAAGCAGAAACCACAGCCCAACAACCTATAGTAAAAACGCAGAGCTCACAGCAACCAATCAGATCCTATAGCAACACCTGAGAGCTCACAGCAACCAATCAGAGCCCATAGTAACAACGCAGAGCTCACAGCAACCAATCAGAGCCTATAGTAACAACTCAGAGCTCACAGCAACCAATCAGAGCCGACAGCAGCCAATTCTTTTTTTTTTTAAACATGAAATTTTATTGATTTTAATTGAAGATGCACAAATTTATATGGCAATGAAATGCCAACTTTGCTTTGCCATGTTACAGTATGATAAAACAAAAACAAAATCAAAAACATAACATAATGAAAGTGCCATGCTGAATGCTATAATAGTTGTAACAGAGATAAGGAGGTACACATCAAGGGTTTTAAGCAGAATTAAATATATTTCAGATGAGATAGCTCAGTTTCCGACATGGACCCAAATTCCGGCCACATTGCAAGGGGTTTTCTTTTTAGCATTTATATAATCTCCACTCTAGATATGGGAATGAGCATGGTTGGGGTATCTTTTCCCAATTTGGGTTATAAAACTACTGGCAAAAAGGCGATTCTTCCATATTTTCCAATTATTTTAGCTTTCAAAGCCATATGAGGAGGAACAATAAGGGAAGTTTCGCATCTGTATTGGTAGTTAACTCTAGGAAAATTTTTCTTTGATGTCTGGTGGTGCAGAGGATTTCCAATGTTTGGCGATAGCTAATCTAGTGGCTACTAGAATATGGAATAACACTGTTTGTAATGAAAACGGGGCATCTATAAGGTCAATATCTAGAAGAGCTAGGGCTGGCGTAAGAGTTATGCGCACAGAAAATACAGTTAAGATTACATTTTCTGTATTCTTCCATAGGGCAGAAACATTAGGACAGCTCCACCACATGTGCAAGAGTGTTCCTCTTTGTCCACACCCTCTCCAACACACCGGTGATGTTTGGGGGCAAAATGAGACACAGGGTAGGAGTCAGGTACCAACGGAGGTGGAGTTTTTAGATAATTCTAAAGGGGTTTATAAACTTTTAGAGTGTTTGGTGGGAATTGATGCAGCTAAATCCCAAGTATCTTGAGGGAAACAACAGCCTAACTCCTCCTCCCATTTGACTATGTAACTTGGCTTGGTAGACTAAGTACTTTCCAAGAGAAGTTTATATGTGATGGATAGGCCTTTGTCATAGCCTTTTTTCCCCTTTAAAAAGCTCATGTATGAGGATGGTAATTTAGGTTTTCGTGGCCAAGACCAAGAATTAATGATATGTCTAATTTGTAAATATTTAAAAAAATCATTTTTATGTATTGAGAATTCCTCCATTATGTCCGAAAAGGACTTAAAGACTCCATCTCGGAACAATTGGTTCATATTCACTATGCCCTGTGATACCCAATTGCGGAGTGATAGTTGTGGAGAAGCTAAGTGGAACAGGTTTAATGAACAGATAGTCTTCGATACATGCACCCACCTTATTGAGTTTTGGCCTGTTCGACCAAGCTCGTAGAGCGTGGTGTACAGAGGGGAAGATTGGAGGCGGGTATTTAAGATCCAGTAATTCACTATGAGAAGATCCTTAACTGAAAAAAAGGAAAATTGCCGAAGCAATTCTTCCATATGAACCAGTGGTGGGGTCTCTTGGTTTTCCCCAAAAAGCAGTTTAAGGGCTCCAGAATTGAAGCTAAATTGTAAAACCGCAAATTTGGGACTGAAAAAACCGCCTCTTTTGACAGTGTTATATAGGTGTTGTTGTTTTACATCTGGGATGTTTATCTCCCCATATGATTTTGAATATCAATAAATTGCATAGAGGGGGAGGAATTTTGTGGAAATAAGATGGCGGGGCTCTTGATATGTATAGAAAACGTGGTAGTAACATCATTTTAGTTAGATTAATCCGAGCGATCCATGATAGAGGAAAAGATAGCAGCCGGTTTGTTTCTTCGGTTAAAATTTTGTATAGGGCTTCTAGATTAGTTTGAATGGTGCTTGTAAGGGAGGGGGTAATTTTAATCCCTAAATAGGTAATAGCATCTTCTGACCAAAGGAATTTAAAATTGTTTTATCTTAATTTTTTTGCACATCTGCTACATGTAGGGGAAGAATGTGGGATTTTTGTCATATTTAATTATAATTTTGGGCACAGAGGCCCTAATAGTTTTTAATATTTCTAATAAATTGGGTAACGATTGTTCTGGTTTCTGACATATAATTAGTACGTCGTCGGGAACAAACTGATTTTATGTTCTGTGCCAACTATTTGGGGATTCCCGATATTGATAGAGAGTTTCGAATCATTTCGGCCAGGGGTTCCACACACATCACAAAAATCAGTGGGGAAAGGGGACAAACCCTTGTCTCTGTTCCGTTAGTGATGGGAGAAGGAATTCGATAAGTATCCAGTAGTAAATACCTTAGCACGAGGCGGGGTAGAATAAGCGCACAGAATTGCATCAACTAAAGGCCCTGTGAATCCAAATTTTTAACAGAGTTTTCCCTCAAATAAGTCCAGTTGAGTCTGTCAAAGGCCTTTTCGGCGTCTAAAGAGAGCAATACGGCTGGGGTTTTGTGAAGATTAATCATATGTAAGATATTAAGTACTCTTCTAATGCCATCACGAGTTTGGCGACCTTTGACAAAGCCCACCTGGTCTTTATTGATGATGTAAGGTAATACTCTGTTCAATCTATTGGCTAATATTTTCGAGAATATTTTAATGTCGCAATTGAGCAGTGAGATTGGCCTATAGTTGATGACCTGATCTAAACTCTTTCCTGGCTTGGGAATGGTGGAGATAGTGGCGCATAACATTTCTTTGGGGGGCTTTCCCTTTCTCTATGATGCTTGTAAATACCTCTAATAGATGTGGGGCAAGGGTAGGGCAAAATAATTTATAATATTCATTGGTCAAACCATCTGGGCCGGGGGCCTTATTAAGTTTCGAAGCGTGGATCACTTCCTCTATTTCCCCTTATGTCTAATGGCCTGTTCAGGATTTTTAAATGTTTCTCTTGTAAAACTGGTAGGTTTACTTTTTTTAAAAAGTTTTGGATATGGGAGTAGTAATCTTTGGTATAGAAGAGTCTTCTTTCAGATTATATAGTTTTATAGTAGGGTGCAAATGCATTTGCTATGAGTTTTTGGATCTCGAATTTTAGAGTTATCAGGGTTAGTGATGTTACGGAATCTTACTTTTAAAACTGTAAGTTTTTAATTCGCCGAGCTAATAATTTAGATGGGCGGTCTCCTTGTATATAAAACTTCCAATTAAGTCTAGATAGATGGCCTCATATTGGGCTTAGGTAGAGTGTTCGTAATTTAATGTCTACTAGCCATAAGTTTGTCCTTAGTACTCGGCAAGGGTTTATTTTGAATTTTTTTATCTAAAATGTTTATTTTTTTGAATTAGGTCTGTCAAAATCTTTTCTCACTTGCGCTTTTCTCGAGAGGCAATTTTAATACAGACTCCTCTTATTACTGCCTTGTGGGCGCACCACAGGGTTTCTGCAGAGGGAGAAGATGGTGAGTTCAGATGAAAGTAATCTAGTAATGCCTCCTGAAGTTCTTTTACCACAGTTTGTGACTTAAGTAAAAAATGATTGATTCTCCATGACATGAAAAGGGCCTTTAGGAAAGGTGTTTTGCTATGGTGAGATATATCGGTGCATGGTCTGACCATTGCAGTGCCCAAACTCCGTTGATAGGACATTTGTTAATGCTCTTCTTTTCTACTAAGAAGTAATCTATCCTAGAATGGGTGTTTCTAGCGTGGGAATAAAAGGTGTAATCTATCTCGTTAGCGTGTTGATAGCGCCAGGGGTCATGCAGATTTTCTTGGATTAACAATTGTTTTAAAAATTTCAGGGCATAATGGGCCCCTTGCCCTTTTTGATCAAATCTAGAGATCTACCCTACTACAATTTTTGTAGTCTCCAAAAATCAAGTCGCCCCCTAAACCCATTTTCTTTGCCTTATTTATTTCAAAGTTTATGAAAAGGTTTTTGGGTTAAATTGGGGGCTTTAAAAATTTAGATAGTGTAGGGAAATTGGAATTAAGTTCACATTGAACGAGATGTCCCTTTCCCCTTTGGGTTTTTAAATTTATAACTTCAAATGCCTGAAATGCCACTTTTTTTTTTTAAATTTAACACCGCCCCTCCTGCCTTTTTAAAACCCATTTGGGGAAAGGAAAAAAAGGGAAAAAAGGGAAAGGGGGTTTTATTTCTCATCTGGGGGAAATTCTTCTGTTTTCAAAGGGGTTTTTCTTGAAGACAAAGTATGCCCCGTCTTTGATTTAAGAAAAACCCCTTCCATAGGGAGGATTTTTTAAAAGGGGGAAATGAGCCCTTTTGGCTTCAAAAGAACATTTTTTTTAATCCCCATAATGTTTAAAGCCCCGGGGGTTATTTTGGGGGGCCCGTTTTAAACCCTTTTGATGATAATTGGGGAAATTTAATAGCTTTAAAATTAGCCCCCAGAAAGGGGGAAATAAACTAAAAAAACCCAATAAACTATAAAGGTCCCCCTAAGGAGGGAAAACCAACCCCCCCAACATTGGTGTGTTTTTTAAAATATCAGGGCCCCAAGCTTTGGGGGAAAAGCCCAAACAGGGTTTTGCCCCTCCCAAAAAAAGGGGGTTGGTAGAACTTAAGAAAGGGGTTTTAAATCCCCCGGTAGTAAGGAACATCACGAGAGGAAGATTTTTTTCTTTTTTTTCCCGGCGGGTTTTCAGTCGTTATGGCGTGCTCTGGAGCATTTGGTGACTTCAGACCCCCGTGGTAAATACGAGGTTGGGGCCCTATTTTCTCGTTTTTTTCAGGGGGTGTTGGGATGGGGGTCGACAAAAGCCCCATGAAGCGGGGTTTCTCTTGCTGCGTTGGTGAAGTCCCAAAACCACCGTAGTTAAATCTTTTGTGACAAATCAATTTAACGGGGAAACCCCCAGGTTTAGGAAATATTATTTTCTCTTATGTTTTTGGGGTGAAGGGGGGCGAATTCCTTTTTTTTTGAGATATTGCCCGCGGAGAGATCGGGATATAAAAGTTTAAATCTTTAAACCTATGGGCGGGTTTCCGGGGCGGTTCAAAGGGTTTTCTTTAAGAATTTTCCCCTTTGTTGAAAAAAAATGTAATGGCAAATTACGCCCTTGGGGATGGGGGGAGTTTAAAAGGGTTTTGGTTTTGGGGGAGCCTTTGAATAAGGGCCAAAACATTGGGTCTCGGTCAGCTGTTTTCGGGTTTAACCCCAAGCGCCATTAGGTCAATCAAAAAATTTTTGGGGGAGCATGTTTTGGGGGTGACTTTTTCCCGGGGAAATTCCTCTGATGCGGATATTATTTCGCCGGGGATTTTCCCTTTCTAAGTCCAGGATTTCGATGAAACTTTTGGGGACTCTTTTTAAAGGGGCCGGTTTTTGGCGTCAAAGAGGAAAAATTAGGTGACGTTGCGAACTCCCCCTTTTTTTTTTCACTTTGGTCCGTCCCGAAAAGACCAGAGCTTGTATTTCATTTTAAAAGCCCCCCCCATCATCATTTCTAAAATCATTTTGCAAAAGTTTCTCAAAAGGGAGAGAAAAGACGTTGGGGGGCCCTTTTTCTGAAGTGTAGCAAAGAGCCTGACGGTTCATGGTGTTCCACCCTCTCCGGATCCCCTCCTGGTTTAAAAAAAGGTTTTTGAGACATGGGGTTGGTGACTTCTGATCTGACCCCCTATTTTGTGATCTTGTGGAAGGAGTTTGGGGTAAAAGTGGGTTAACTTTTAAATTTTGAGTTTTAAATTTTTTTCGAATTTCCCCCTTTTTCCCGTTTTTGAATAGTAAGGTCTAAAGGGAGTCGTTTTATAAAAAGGGCCCCAAAAATAGTCGCTTGCCCGGTAAATCGGGACGAATCTCAAATGCGGTTTTCACAATGTGGAATGTTAGGACCCCTTTTTTTCGTGAGTAGAAAGAGTCTGATCTTCCCTAGGGGGGAATTTTCCTTTTTAATGTTTGGGAAGATGTGGGGTTTTTTTTGGGAAAAGTGCTACCCCGGGGATAACAGATCAGGTTTTTTTCTATGTAAATTTTGTTGGGGGAGGGTGAGATAAGGCCTTGGTATTCTTAATTAGGGGGGCTTTGATTTTCCCTTTTTTTTGGAGTAAAATATTTTAGGTAAGAAAAAATCTAGGGTTGACAAAAGGAAACTTTTTTAAAAAAGGGTTTACTTTCCCCTTCGGTTGGTGTCTTTTTGGTCCTCAAAAAAGGGTTTTTTGGCCTTTTTTATCAGAATTACAAAGTACAATTGTGGCCCGGCGCTATCTTGTATCAGTGAGGAAAAAAGGCTCGTTGTAGTTTTGTGGGGATTACTGTACTTTTTCCCAATATAAAGGGCAGAAAAAAATTTTGGGTTGGAAGAGCATTTTTTTACTTAGCAGTATCTTGTGCTGGTTTAAAAGGGTAGGTCTGATCGGGAAATGGGGCGTGCTATTTCAAAGGGATACGTTGGGTTTTTAGTTTTGGGCTGCCCCAGAGATATTACTTTTGGAATTTGCGAAGTAAAAAGGCGATAAAATTTGCCGTAGAGGGGTTTACCTTGCCTTTTGGATACCTTGTGCGGGTTTTTACACTGGGGGGTTAGTTAAAAGGTGAATTGGGGCCTTTTCAAGGAAAAAGGGTTCTGCTATTTAGTCTTGACCCATCCGGTTTGGTTTAATTTGTAAGCTGCAAAATTTAGGTATCAGAATTTGTAGTAAAAAAACACTGTTGTTTGGGGATATCCCCGGGGGGGGTTTTTCCCCCGGGGCAAAATGAGTTTTTAATTGCGGGGCGGGAAACCTTATTGCCTACGATACCCTCGTGGGGGTTTATGCTGGAAAGGGTTTAAATTCAGAGGTAAATTTTATGCAATTCAGGAATAAGTTCTTTTATTTAGTTTTGAAAATGATTCGTAAGTTTTAACTGGGGAGCTGCGCGGGGTAGGGGCCCCAAGCGTTTAAACGCATAAAGGGTGTTTTCCTGGGGAAAAATCTTTTCGGTTTTGCTGGGAAGGTTAAATTTGAGGGAAATTTTTCAGATCCGGGATTTGTTTTTAAATTTTTAACCCTTTTAACTTGTCCACGGGAAAACATGAGCTGCGCGAGTAAGGGTTTCCCCCGGTTGCAGTTAGAAACACTTTTTTTTCCTAGCGTTAAACTTGTGCTGGGTTTTTTCTTTCAAAGGTGAGTCAAAAGAATTGGAAATTTTGCCCATCAGGAAAATGATCTATTAATTTTGCTTTGAACTAGTCTGCCCAAATTCTTTTGGCTGCCTGTGTCAAAAATGTACAAGTGCGTATCAAAAAAACTGTTCCAGTTATAATTGGCAAGGATTTAATTTCTGGCAGAGTTTCAAACAGAAGTGAATTATTGCAGGTCAGGGAAATATGTTTTACAAAATTTTGCTTTTTAAAATTTTCCCCAAAAGATTACTGAGGGGGTGGCCCTAAAAAAATATACAAAGTGCAAATAGCAGAACCCTGTTGCCTTGCAATATTTTTGGTTTTGGTTTAAGGCAGGCAAAGGGGTTTTTTTTGAGATGAGTTATGCGTTTAGTGCTATTTTTCTACTATTGTAGCCTTGAACTAGTCCGCAGATATTAAATTTTGGGCTGGGGCAAATTTTGGTTTTTTAAAATTTTTAGGTACACTCCCTGGCCCGTTCTTAAGGGGGGATAATAAGTGCAGCAAGGGTTATAAATAGGGGTCCTTTTTGGGTTCAAACAAGTTTTATTTTTCCCTTTTCCCCTTATAGGGATGCTGTTTGCCTGTAAGGGCTTGGGTTTTCCATGGGATGCACTAGATGTGGGGGTTTTTTTCCCCGATAGAGCCGGGAAAGGGAAAACTCTGGAAAGGGCACTACCTTAATGGTTTTAGACGTGGCTTTCGGGGCCTGCGGAAGGTGGCGATTCCGCGCCGTTTCACAGGGGGTCAGATGGCCCGGGAGGGCCCCGGCGCCCGGGCAGGGAAACCCAAAACTGTTTCTTTGTTTAGGGGTTCGGAGGTTTCCCTCCTCGATGCTCCAGCCCTCCTAAATCCGGGGTTTTTAAAAACCTGGTTCCGTCTTTCCTTACCCGTACCCGCTAGCAGGCGGCCCGGCAAAAGGGGCTCCCCGCTCTTTGGGTCCCGAGGTCAAGAAAGGCGGCCGGGGGAAGCCTCACCCCCCTTTTCCCCGGGCCAGGGCTCCGGGTTGTTCACTGCCCGCAGATCCCGCCCGCCCGCAGGGGCCCCGGGGAACCCCAAGCGCCGCTTCTGAAGCACCGGGGCCCGTCTTTAAGGGCCTGCTTTGGGAAAGGGGGTTAAGGTAAGCTTGGAAGGGGCTGGCCGCCGCACCTTCTGATTGGGAAGATGGCGGACGGAAAACGGGCCCCGCGAGCGTCCCTGTCTCCTCCCTGCCTCCTTTCTGCCTGCGGGCCCCCTTTAATTTTCCCTTTTTCCCCCGGGAAACCCATTTACCGCCGGTCCCAAAGGGGTTTTTTAAATAAGCAAAAAATCCCCCCCGTTTAGGGGGTTTTTTCTTGGGGTTCCCCCCTGGAACTTCCTCCCGGGGTCTGGGCTCACGCTTTTCCCGGGTTCATGCAGGGAAACCAAAAACGCCCCCCGACAGCAGCCCAAATTCCCTTTTATGAGGGCCCTTTCTTGAAAAAGCCTTGGGGTCATTGGGTTTAAAAAAAAAAAAAAGGGAAAAACCCAAAATTAAAATCCCCCCAAAAAATTCCCAAAAAAGGCCTTAACTAAAACTGGGGAAAAGTTTAACCCACAGAGGGAGCGCCGCCCCTTTCTACTTAAAGGGGATTTGCCAAAGGGCGCAAGTTTTTTTACCTTCCTTTTTCCAAACACAGGGAGGGAATGTCAACAAAACATGCCCGAGTCAGAAGGGTGCCGGGGGTGAAGGGGGGGAAAGTAAGAGGAGTGGGAATAAGGGAGCGTCTCAAACTTAAGTGAAAAAAAAAAAAAAGTTTCAAAAGTGGATTTTCAATACAGCAAGACACCCGCCTCATACACTGCACTTTCTACCCTGTGCCTTAAAAGCTCATTCAATTTGCCTGTCATCAGATAAGAAGTGTTTCACGCAAGCGCGGCCTGTCAGCTCCTGGGTCGTGTCTAGTGGAAGCTTTCAGGTAACTAAGGGAGATTGAGAAATGCTGTAGCTCTCAGAGTCTTCACTTTTTGTAATCACATATATTTAGAAAAGTGATTAAATACCCATTTTGGAGGTTCCCACGTCAACATTACATGGTTGTAAATAAAATAAAATCATGTCATTTCCTGCAAGGACGCACTTTAGGGCAATAGAGTTATGGATTTTTTAAAAACTACTGAATTTTTTTTTTTTTTATTAAATTACTGAAATAAAAAAATTGCTGAATTTAAAAAAAAAAAAAGAATTAAAAATAAAACAAAATAAGCATCATAAAAACCAATCCTGTCTTCAGGATGCCAGGCATGTCAGAGGAGTCCTGCCCATGAGGATACAAGTGCCAGCAATGAATAATTTATATGACCCCTTTAAGAAAAATACCCAGGTGCAGCCAATTGGTAATAACTCACCACTAGGGGTTGTAGGGACCTGCAAGAAATGAGGAGCCCTGAAGAGGCTTGCATATAGTGGCCACTGTATTAACTAATACCTCATACAGGCAGTCCCCGACTTACGTCTGTCCCATAGTTACAAACGGAGACCAGAACGACGCAAGCCAGGGACAGCTGACAGCGTCCGGGCGCTGCTGTGGCCCGGGCGCTGTCAGCGATCTTCGCAGCTGTATGCGACTCCTGGGAGCGCATACAGCTGACTCTCCAGTCACCCGTAGGCGTCTGGGCACTGCCATGGCCTGGGCACTGGCGGGGATCGCTTCGGCTGTATGCGACTCCTCCCGGAGCGCATACAGGGGAAGACTCTATTGCAGAGCAGAGAGCGAGCGCTCCCTGCTCCGCAATAGAACTCCGGAAGGCCGCAAGCAGACGTGCGACCATCCAGAGTCTCCGGCACAGGCAGCGTGCGACATCATCACACTGCCTGTGTGGCCTGATGACATCACCGGCCTGTGCCAGAAGACTGAGAGCAGAGAGAAGACGGAGCCGCAGGTAAGCCTCGGAGCAGCGGGGGAGCGAGGTGAGTATTTGTTTTTTTTAATAAGCCCTATTTATGGGGGACATACCTGCATATACCTATCTATGGGGGACATACCTGCCTATAGCTACCTATGGGGGACATACCTGCCTATAGCTACCTATTGGGGACATACCTGCCCATACCTGCTATGGGGGACATACCTGCCTATACCTATCTATGGAGGACATACCTGCCTATACCTGCTATGGGTGGCATACCTGCCTATACCTACCTATGGGGGACATATACCTGCCTATGGGTGACATACCTGCCTATTACCTGCTATGGGGGACATATACCTGCCTATAGCTACCTATGGAGGACATACCTGCCTATAGCTACCTATGGGGGACATACCTGCCTATGGGGAACATACCTACCTATAGCTACCTATGGGGGACATACCTGCCTATACCTGCTATGGGGGACATACCTGCCTATACCTATCTATGGAGGACATACCTGCCTATACCTGCTATGGGGGGACATACCTGCCTATACCTACCTATGGAGGACATATACCTGCCTATGGGTGACATACCTGCCTATTACCTGCTATGGGGGACATATACCTGCCTATGGGGAACATACCTGCCTATTACCTGCTATGGGGGACATATACCTACATAGGGGGGTCATACCTGCCTATTACCTGCTATGGTGGACATATACCTGCCTATGGGGGACATACCTGCCTATACCTGCAATGGGGGACATATACCTGCATATGGGGGACATATACCTGCATATGGGGGAAATATACCTGCCTATACTTTCTATGAGGGACCTATACCTGCCTATGAGGGGATATTTACCTGCCTATAGCTGCTATGGGGGACATATACCTGCCTGTAATTACACACCATACACACCATACAGGCAGGGCCGGGACAAGACAATTTGGTGCCCTAGGCAAATGGGTCAAATGCCCCCTCCCCTCCCCCCCGCCACATTATAGAAAAAATATTAAAAGTTCTAATCCCCCATTTTTCCATTTTCAAAAAAAAAAAATAAATTGAAAAAATTACACATAATTGGTTCCCAGTACAATCCAAATTTATTAAAATATAAAATAATTCTTTCCCGTACTGAACACCGAATAGAAAAAAAAATAATTTTATACTAAATTTTTGGATTTTTGGTCATTTCACAACTCCTAAAATTGAAGAAAAGTCACATGTATTCCAAAATGGTGCCAATAAAAAAGTACCCAAATCAGCCTGTAAAAATGCTCCCTCACTCAAGTCCACAGAGGGACAAACAAAAAGTTATTGGCTGAAAATGTAAAGAGTAGAAGATGTTTTTTCTTTTTTACAGTACTAAACATCAGGGAAAACCATACATTTTGGTTTTGCCAGACTTGAATCAACCTGCAGATTATAGAGAACACATTATACATACCAAAAAGTGAACGCTGTTAAAAAAACATAAAAAAAAACAAAATTAACGCAAACATGGTCGAGTATGTTTTTCTTTCCAACCATTTCCCCACTTACAATCTTTTTTCAGTTTCCAGTAATTTCTGTGGTACAATGAATGACCCTTAGAAAGTACCGTATTTTCTCGAGTAAGCCGACCCGAGTATTTAAGCCGAGGCACCACTTTTTGCCCCAAAAAATGGGAAAACTTATTGACTCGAGTATAAACCTAGGGTAGAAAATTGCAGCGGTGATTGGTAAATTTTTTAAAATAAAAATTTGGGTACCAATAAAATTTTCCCTAGGCAGTTTAATGTCCCCCATAGGCATTATGGCAGATATTTTGGCCCTATATGCAGGTATAGGCAGGTATATGTCCCAAAAGGCACGTATTTGGCCCCATAGGCATGTAATTGGAAGTTTTATGTCCCCCTTATGCAGTTTTAAGGCAGGTATATGGCCCCATACGCAGGTAATAGGCAGGTATATGGCCCCATAGGCAGGTAATAGGTATATGGCACCATAGGCAGGTATAGGGCAGGCTGTAGGCAGGGTATAGGCAGGTATAGGGCAGGTATAGGGCCGGCTGTAGGCAGGTATAGGGCCGGCTGTAGGCAGGTATGGGGCAGGTATAGGCAGCTGTAGGCAGGTATAGGGCAGGTTTAGGGCCGACTGTAGGCAGGTTTAGGCAGCTGTAGGCAGGTATAGGGCAGGTATAGGGCCGGCTGTAGGCAGGTATAGGGCAGGTATAGGCAGACTGTAGGCAATAATAGGCAAAATAAAAAAACAACCATTTACCTGGCTCCCCGCTGCTCCGTCTCCCTCGCCGCTCCGCCTCCTCGCTGTCCGGCCTCCCGCGCGCTGTCCTGTCTTCTCGGCACAGGCGAGTGACGTCATCAGGCCGCGCACGCAGCGTGATGACATGCGCTGCCTGTGCCGGAAACTCCGGACAGCCGCGAGTCTGCGGCCGCCCGGAGGCCACTGCGGAGCACGGAGCGCTCGCTCTGTGCCCCGCAGTGGGTATCTCTTCACCTATATGCGCTCCGGAGGAGTCGCATATAGGTGAAGGGATCGCGGACAGTGCCCGGGCCAGCGCAGCGCCCAGACACTGTGCGCTCACTCGGCAATCAGTTATATGCGCTCCCTGAGGAGCCGCATATAACTGAAGCGTCCCTGTCGGCGCACGGGCCATCGCAGCGCCCAGACACTGTGCGCTCACTCGGCAATCAGTTATATGCACTCCCTGAGGAGCCGCATATAGCTGATGCATCCCTGTCAGCGCACGGGCCATCGCAGCGCCCAGACACTGTGCGCTCACTCGGCCTTCAGTTATATGTGCCACCTGAGGAGCCGCATATAACTGAAGCGTCTCTGTCGGCGCACGGGCCATCTCAGCGCCCGAGCGCCGACAGTGACTCGAGTATAAGCCGAGGGGAGATTTTTCAGCACATTTTTTGTGCTGAAAAACTCGGCTTATACTCGAGTATATACGGTACATCTTGTCCCACAAAAAGAAAGCTCTGATATATCTATGTAGATGGAAAAATAAAAAAGTTATGGCAGGGAGGGACAAAAAGAAAGAGCCTTGTTATTATGACCAGCTGTCAGGAAGGGGTTAAGAGTATTTATTTTCCATGGCAGAGGTAGTGGAATAGGGGTATCAGTGAGTGTAGTGATGGTGGACCTTTTAGGGCGCATCCCCACGGCACAGGACAAATACTGGTCGGTTTGCTGGCCGGTATTTATCCTGTTTTGCGGCCATCCCCACGGCCGTGGGGGGGGGGGGTTTCTCCGCGATAAGCAGAGAAAAGCCCTCCCCCTCCACATTGAGAAGCACAGATTCCATCCGAAAACCGGACGGAAGATTGTGCTTCTGTCGGGGGTAGTTTACCAACACTGGGGGTCACCCGTTTGTCCCGGTACTCCAAATCACGATCAGGGGAACATGTATCGGCGATTAGAAACTGAGTCAGACGCAGAGTTCTGGTTCGAATCTCATTCATGTTCCAAGTAATTCTGACAATACAATGCATTACACACATATTTGTATGATTCTGTAATCAAACAAGCGCAGGCGCGATAGGGGCGAGAGGAACGGACGTATGTCCATATTTAGGCAGCTTCTGAGTAGATTTCATTGGTCCATGTTGTCTCTGAGTAGAAAGTCTCTGGAATGCATCAGCCGAAGCTTTGTAGTTGATTTCCAGTAAAACGAAACTTAGGAAAGGGGAGATGATAACCAAATGCCCATCCTGGGAAAACTGATAACAAGATGTTACATCCTGGACTGCAACCATCTTAAATGCTTCTTCAAAATTTGCTGTATCATTCCTCACAAAATGGAATCTGCTCAAGCTGAGATACCTTATTAAGGAGAAAAAAACTTGGGATTTCATAGTTATGCATGCAACACAATATTAGTTCAAATCTCCTTACCTTCACAATCCCCCTTTAAAGACCAGATTTTCTCCACTGTCCCCTGTCGACTACCTGGGGCTAGGGTAGTCCTTGTACCTTTGGAAACGCTCACACTGGGGGAGAGGGGTGTTGGGATTTCTTCAGACAGCTCGTGAGGAAAACCCCTAGCGAGTGAATTCAACACGGGAACTTCCCGTGACCTACTAACGTGTGAGGTTTTCCCCTTGATCTGTCCCTTTAAATCAAAGATTTGACTCTTGGTTCATACTTATGGGGGTCTTGGTAGGAAGGGATGTCACCAATACCTCCTTCATCACCGCACATCATTGGTTCCTGTTCATGCATAAGGAAGGTTCCTGAGGTGGCTCCTCCTGCAGCTATCCGGGCCAATAGATTTTTGTAGAGGGGAACGCAGCAGCACAGCACAAAAAAGTAACACCACCAGTATAACCAGCAGTAAAACATGCCCACTTGCTGTAACCAGCGCTTCCAGCCTCCAGTCCAATCAGTCAACCAGGAGGCCCAGGAAGTATCCACACCTGAATTTTTCCTTGAGTTCCTTAGACAAATTCTTTATCTTGCCCAGGGCAATGGTGATTTTACCATTCACTCCTGTGTTGTCAGGTATATAGGTGCAGCATTCTTCACCTATCATCCCACAAACTCCAGCTTTTGCTATGGGTAAAACAAATAAAAGGATATACACAATCATTTTGTCACTGGGTCCCTTTTACAATGAGAAGCATGAATCCATGTGGGCTTTCCCTCCAATTTCACTGCCGTGGGGGTAATCAGGATAACCGTAAATGGGCCTTCAAATCTGGGCTCCAGGCAATTCCTCCGTATGTGCCTCTTTATATACACTCGGTCTCCTGGTTTGAAATCATGCACCGTTTCTCCTGTAGATTCTGGAAGACAAGCAGAGACTGCAGCATGCAAATTAGTCAACTCTTTGGACAATTCAATCACAAATTGTACAGTCCTATCACTATTTTCCCCTAGCTCTTGCTCCCTGACTTCAAACACAGAAGGAGGCTTTCCAAACAGTATCTCAAATGGGGTTAGGCCATGTTTTGCTTGTGGGGTGTGCCTAACGTGGTATAGAACAATTGGGAGAAGTTCTGGCCAGGGCAAGGGGGACTCAGCGGTCATCTTTAACAACTTATTCTTGAGAGTTCCATTCATTCTCTCTACCTTCGCAGAGCTTTGGGGATGGTACGGCGTGTGGAGGCCAAAACTCCCCCAACGTTCCATAACTCTCGGAAAACCGAGGAAAAAATCTGGCCCTGGTCTACTCGTCCCTTT
>JAODAL010066904.1:0-17545 GCA_025379985.1 Phyllomedusa bahiana
TCCTGGTGCACTTCAGACCCTTTTTAAGGGAAATGCTCTTATCTTATGACTAAAGTAAAATGTAATGTATTAAAAAAAAAGTCTTCAATTATCTGTCCCTTCATGTTGAAAGCAAATCTATGTAGTGAGAAACCCCTTTATCTAAGGTGTATAATTCTCACAAAACCTTCAGTAATTAGGAAGTGGTACAACAATACAGATAACATGTATTTTCGGCCCTAGTCCCTTTAGGGTCTATTAGACTCATTGTCCATCACTTCATCCTTCTACGGAAAGCGACTCGACATCCGTTGTTTGTCAGCGGCGCATTTCGCTCTCCTCCAGCCACAGAGCGCAAGGCCTTTGAGGAGGAGAAGCCGAATAAACTCAGGGAATTCGTTTTTCAGTCGTAAACGTCAAAACCACAAAGTTGTTTCTGTTGGGGGTTGAATGTTTGACAATTCAATATGTATAAGTTTCATTCCTACATCGAATTTTTGATTTCCCAAGGACCCGCATGCTAAAATATCACAGCTTCCAAAATAAAGTGTAAATAATTGTGAAGAAAATAAAATACATCTGCGCTTCACACAAAACCTGAATGGGTCGGAGATAAAAGGGCTGGATCCGACTGTTTCCATTTCAATGAAATGTGTACTCCAACGGTGGAAGGCGAATAAACATTCAAGACAGAGATTTTTTTTTTCCTCCCTGCAAATAAAATAACATCTTATGTAATAAAAAGTTAGAAAACTAAAATAAAAAACACAGTGCAGCAGTTACAGAATAGTGTAGCCCTGTGGTGCAGCAAGGTTCATCTTCTGCTTAACCACTTAAAGGGGTTTTGCCACGAAGTAAAATTGACGTGGGAAGCTCGCAAATGAAATAACAATCATTTTCACCATTCATCATTTTTAAAAATTCTGCACCTTTTTTGTTTTAGCTGCTCCTTTAGTGATCCATTTTTTTACAGCTCGTCTCCAGGGGATAGACCAGGGCTGAGAGCTCCTCAGTCCTGGTCAGACATGCTCAGACATCACTTCTCCTCTAGGCAGCTACTGAGTGTTCAAACCCCAGATGCTGTCATTTTTTCTCCCGTCCTCTGTACTCCTTAGTAATTAGTAAAAAACAGTGAAAATAAAAAAAAGAACCTCAATGGGGTTGTGCATTGATAAAGAGAAAAAATCCACGGGTTTTTGGTTCCTGCAGGGATTTGAACCTGGGCCCCTTGTGCCTGGAGGCAAAAAGCTTTACCTCTCAGTACTCACAATGCTTTACATAAACTTTACCTTTCTTTGTCTCAGAGAGGAAGGCCTGGAGATGTCATCCTGTGGGTCACATGATGTGCAATTCAAAACAAAAAACACATTTCATCCTTCTGAGCACACAGAGCTGAAGGAGTGGAAGCAGGAGGCATGAAATGAGATCGTGGCAAAACCCCTTTAAGCCCCAAGCCTGAAAAGTACATATTATCCAGCTAAATTTTGTAGTTTTTTCCTCTTTCCGTTTCAACAGTCGTAACTTTTTTAGCTTTTAAAGGGGTTGTCTTACTACAAAGATTAGGGAGCACCAAATGAAGACTGAAGAGGAGCTACAAATGATTTTATCTCCTTCTGTGCTCTCTCTGGTTTCTCTAGTTACTGACCTGTGTACTACTTCTCCCCTGCTGTTTGTTCTATCTGATAGTGGGGAGTGATGTCATCACACAAGTCATGCAGCACAGGACTGCTGGCAGACAGAGACCTTGGGTGTTATCTGATCTTTCAGACAAAAGACACTAATTACTACTGTTTACTTTCGCTAAGAAGCTTCTCTGGACCTCAGAGCAGGAGATTTATCTAATTTAGACTAATAAACAGAGAAGTCTGAATACACAGAGCTCATATGCTAATTACAGACATCTTGACCAGGAAGTGACAGAGCAAAGCAACATTATTTTTCTATAAATGGAGTGAGAAAACCCCTTTTAGGGAGCAGTTGTAGAGGATTTGTTTTATGTGGGAGGATTATTTTTTTTTTTTGGGGGGTGTAGTTTAAGTTTACAAATAAATGACTGCAGATTTTTTTTTTTTTTTTTGGAGGGGGGGGGGGTAATTTTTTTTTTTTTACCCCATTAATTTCACACTAGATAACCAGTTAGATGAATTCTAAGGTTTTTTGGGTCATGTTCCCTTACATGTGTGTTTTTTTTGTGTGTTGTGTGGGGTTGTGTGTGTGTGTGTGGTGTGTGTTGTGTGTGTGTGTGTGTGTGGTGTGTGTGTGTAAGTATGCACAATTATTTTTTTTTACTAAATATTTTTTATGTATTTAGTTCTAAACTTTTTTTTGTTTTTTACTTTTTTAAAAACCCATAAATGGATAGTTATTGTACAATTTTTAATACATATGTCAGTCGTAGTGGGGGCCACAGAAGAGGCACAGGCATGACCGCGGTCCATGACAGAGGCTGCGGCGTGCACCGTGACAATGTGTAAACGTGCCCTAAATCTCCTGCAGTCATGTCAAAGTAACAGAACTCAGTACTGTGACAGATTATCTACATAAAGCAGTACATAACCACCCAGCTCAGTACTGTTGTCCTTTGCTCCCATTATTAAGTTATGCCAGCAGGACCAAAATAAAATTCCCCCTCCCTGTAATTCTTTAATGTTTTTATTTACCCACTTGCTTCTGAAGTGGAAAAGTGAATCAGCAAGATGTTTTGCTCAGGTCCCCCCTACAGGGGTGTTCCTGGCTGAGTATGGCTTCAAAGACCCCATGGATGATGAACTTCAGGGGCCGTGATCAATGATCATTTCCCCATAGGTTTCTATGGGGAAAAAAGTGAGTTTTAGACCAAAACCATTTCATACATGTGGCCCTAAGTGGTTTCCAGGGACTATTGGGGAGGGGAAGACAAGACTCTATGCCTGGTTCTGCACTGTAGGACAGGTAAATCATTTTTAAAAGTATGAAATACAAAGTTTTATGTAATAAAGTTGTGAGCCCTGTTATCAAGACTAAAATATCTCCCGGCTTTGTTTGTGCGGTGTATAATAAATTAACTCAAAAGTGTATGTGCACATACATCATCGAAAGAACAAGAGACATTTCCAAAATGTCAGTACATCCTTTCTCCTTTATTAAAAGTTTGGCAACAGTTTTTATCATCTTCAGTGCTAGGAGTATTGTTATGCAAAACAGATAGTATGTCTTTATTGGACAATACAAATAATGCATTTGGAAACCCCCTTTTTCATTTTTATTATTTATTATAAAAATCCCCTCATTAAATAACATCTTTTATTGGTCACCCTTTTTAGTATTAAAAAACCCTTAATTATTTTAAAGTTTTCTGGTTGTATGCAGCCCTAATCATTTTGGATGGGTCAGTGTTTTCTTTGCAGAAAAACGGCTTCGTTTATCTCTAACCTTTTTTCTAAAATTCCCACTCTGAATTGGGAATGTCCTCGCAAGCTCAAAAGAAGTAAGATGTGATACTTCCCGGGAGACAATTCTGGGTTTTAAAACAACAATGAAAGGGAAAAAAGAACTTCATGGAAAAATACTAGTCATTAGAAAAAAAAAAAACTGCAAACTTTAATCCTTATGGAACTATAGAATTTGTGAAAGAATTAATATCCATATCATCCCTATAGCAAAAAAGAAAGTCCCGGAGAACCCCTTTAAGTATCCTTTAGTATACTGCAATACCCCTAGCTAAACAATATACTGCAATAAGCACTGGGATAGATGGAGTTACCAGTAAAATTCTGGTGTTAAGAGGCATAGATCAGCTGGGGAAAATGGTGCGGAAAAGTTTTAGGGAGCTTTTTTAACTCCTTAGTGAACCCCCCTCCAACCCTCTGAATGCTGTATCTGGTCTAAGATTATTAAACAGCAATCTATTGCCCTATGCAGACCCTCACATATAAAAACTGCTGATCTCCATTCCCTCTATAGTGCTACTTTTTACTGTTTTATTATACTATTTGATTATTTTGTGCCTTAAAGCAGCAGCTCCTGACCAGCTTATCTGAAAATATAGGGGGAAGGTCAGGAACTTGCACCGCCTAATCTATGGGGGTCTCCATATCGACATTGTCTTGCTTTCCAGAGAAAGTTTTCCAGTTGGGAAAACCCTTTTAAGAGAAGGAGAATGATTTCCTTCTTATGACCTTCACTGACCTTTAATTCACTAAGCTGTGGTAGGAAGACTTTCTGGCTGTACTTTTCACTACCGCCATATGTGATATGTTAGAAATTCTTCCTTTCAAGGGAACTTAATTTCAGTTTGGTAACTTTTTAGCTGTACTGCTTAATCTGTGCTTTTTAATCACACTACGCCCACAGTGTAATAAATTAGGGAAATGCTCCTTTTCCACTTCAGCGCTCATACAGGCATAATTTTCCTTTACCAATGTTCATAAGGGTGTCAAATGAGGGCATGTCCTTTATAATGTTCTAGCAAACTACAGTCATTTAGCACTTAAGGAGAAATCACGGTTCTTGATGGTTCTTCAGATAATAAAAAGGTTGCTGGTTAGAGCCACAGCTAACTTGCAGTACCAGGCATTACCACACGGTGTGCTGTTCCTGGATTTTTCTAGGATAAGACATTGATGTGGGATCGGTTCTGGTCCAATCCATAGGATCATCACCGATGCTAGGATGATGTTCCTAAAGAAGGGCCCACAACACTCAAATAAGCTTTACTCCTTTACAGCTTGTGGCTGATTCTGATATTTCAGCTCATTCCTCTCATCGAATTATAACCTTTAAAATTGCATTGGACAGTGCGGTCTTCAATGAGTATTTCATGTGGATTTGGGTCGACCGAGAAAATACATGTTGTGTGGACAACATTGCGTATTTTCTATTGAGGTCAATGGAGCTGGTTTTATTTTCGGTTTTAGACAAGTACTTCAAATCCAAATCCACGTTGAGTCCAACTTGAAACACTCGGGTGGATGTGCCCCATTAATAACGAGATGACTCTTTCGACTATGTCTTGGTCTATATAGTAAAGTTGCTATTTTCTATTGAGGTTAATGGGGACGGTTTCACTTTTGATATCAGAAGAGTACTTCGAGTCGGAATCCACGTTGATTCTGACTTGAAGCACTCGTTATGTGGACAAGCCCTATTAATAACAAGATGACTCTGTCAACTGTCCTAGTCTATACAGTAAAGTTGCTATTTTTTATTGAGGTCAATGGGGATGGTTTCACTTTTGATAACACAAGAGTGCTTCAAGTCGGAATCTGTGTGGATTCCGACTTGAAACACTTGTTGTGTAGACAAACCCTGATAATAATAAGATGACTCTGTTAACTTTGTCCTAGTCTGTACAGTAAAGTTGCTATTTTAACATAAGCTACAGCTTATGTTAAAAGAACTTAAGTCATACAGACAGTAGGTGGCGCTGAGTTATGTATTAAGTGTTTTTTTGCTTATGCATTGCTATGCTAGTTCTTGTTACTGTAAGGCCTCGTTCACACGGCTTATTTATGACGGATTTGCCGACGGATTGACGATCGTCAATCCGTCGGCAAATCGCCCAAAATAAGAAACCCAGCCTATTTTCTATTGATTTCAATAGAAAATACGGCTCGCCGTTCACTACGACGCATATTCCGTGCCGGATGCCGCCGCGGATTGACAAACGGCAATGCGGAGGGGAAAAAACAATGTGCATGTCAATTATTTCCGGTCGGATTCACCACCTACAATGTTTGGAGATGGGGAATCCGTCGGGAAAAAAGTTACAAAAAAGTGCCACACGTAGTGACACATATTTTCAACTGATTTTAAACAGATTTAAGAAAGTATTTACATCGGAAATCCGTTGTAAATACGTTCTGAAATAAGCCGTGTGAACGAGGCATAACTGTTACGCATCTCTCTTGTATCCTCCATGTTTTGTGATTCACATGTACAGCATGTAATGGTAGCTGTGTATCTCCAGTAAACATCTTAAATGGATTTACTTCCACAACGGTCTGTATGCTCCTGCTTCTACTCCAGATAGCTGCAATCTGCAACAGGTTATGGGCCCAGGATGCAGAACACAAAGCAAAGTGCCCAGAAAACAGACAAGACAGCAGCAGATCCTGGTGAAAGATCCTCATCTCCTGAATACAAGTAAGAAAGGGGGTCTAACAATACAAAGGAGAGGATCAGCAGAATGGCCAGCAGCTCAGAGCTCAGACTGACAGGGTCCAAGCTGAACAATGAGAATTATCAGCTATGGACACACATTTTCAGAAAAAGGAAACCAGGGCGTGTTTCAGATGCCACAAGCAGGGACATTTAAAAAGGACTGCACAATATGGAAGGCAGAACAGCAAAAACAAATTCCAAAAGGTCAAAGCCACTATATGCCAACCACATGTAAGTAACTGGAATGGTACATTCAAAGTGACAAATGATCAAAAGTTGGAAAGCTGGTGCATTGATTCAGGTGCAACAAGTCACATGACAAGCAATAGGAACTTCTTCAAAGGGCTAGACACAACTAGAAGAGAAATGATCTATCTTGCAGATGAAGCAGTATTAATGCAGAAGGAACTGGTCATGGAATCTTTCTGTGCCCAAGTAAAAATGGGGGGCAGTTTAGCCATACCAATGCAGGATGTACTTTATGTTCCCAGCCTGGAAGGGACTGTTATCGTGAAACGCTTGACAGCTAAAGGACTTACTGTCAGATTCCAAGGTATGAGTGTGCTATCCTACATGGAAAGAAGGTAATACCCAAATGCCAAAATAAATGAGCACTTGTATAACCTCAGCACGGCAAGGGGAAAACGGTAAAACAATGCAACAATGGACAAAATTTGACTATATACACATGTGGCACAGAAGATTAGGCCACAACACCCTTGACAGCATACAGGAATACAAAAAAGGGAACCTGACAAAGGATCTTGTGTTGTCCAGTTGCTCAAACACCATTAGGTGTGAATGTTGCATCAAATCCAAAGCCACAAGGGAAAACACTTCCCAAAGCAAGTGAGAACAGGAGCCTCAAGACCACTTGAGATTGTACACAGTGATGTTTGTGGTCCCATGAGATTAAGCACTCCAGCAGAAACAGGTATATAGTGACCTTCGTAGATTACTATTCAATGTACACAGTTATTTAACTTTTGTAAAAAACAGGTGAAGTTTTGGATAAGCTACAGGACTACATAACAAAGACAGGCAACAAGTTTCAAAGGAAACCTCTGATACTGCGAAGTGATAATGGAGGTGAATTTACTGGAGAAAAAATTGAGACCTATCTGAATCAACAGGGGATAGAGCATCAAAGACGGTACCCTACACACCAGAGCAAAATGGGGTAACTGAAAGGAAAACAGAACCCTACCGAAATGATCAGATGTTTGCTACGGATTCTGGACTACATGAGAAATACTGGGGTTGAAGCTGCAATGACAGCTACTTACTTGCAAAACAGACTTTTCTCTAAAACAGTGGAGAAAACCCCAAAACGAACTATGGCGATGGTGAAAGCCAAAGGTAAAACACATAAGAGTGTTTGGATGTAAAGTATTCATGTATAACCCAGAAGAGAAACGAAACCAAACTCCAAAACAAGCAGTGGAGGGAGTTCTAGTTGGATACAGTGATAACTGCAAGGGATACAGAATCCTGGACACTAAAACAGAAAGAGTTACTATTAGCAACAGTGCATTTATGAAGAACTAAAGGATGGTGTGATGACTACACTAGAATCAAAAACAGAAGGGAAAATTGCAGTGTTTCAAACGACCACTGAAACCCTTTCCGAACAAGAAATTGAAGTCAATACGAACTCAGATACCATGAGTGAGAGGGAAAACAACCCCCCCAAATATAGAAACTAAGGCGTTCAGCTAGAGAAAACAAGGGTAAAGCACCAGCGCCTCTCTCATAAAAGGTGAGTGCAGTTAGCGTCCATAAACCCCGCATCCTGGGAAGAAATGTCTCAGCTCCCGACAGGGAAACCAATAAATGGATAAAAGCAGCAGAGGAAAAAATAAAATCTCTGCGTGACCCTAAAACGTGGGTGCTAACAGAACTGCCGACAGGAAGAAAAGCTATTGGCTGTAAATGGACTTTTAAATTTAAAATACAATGCTGAAGGCACCATTGAATGATAAAAAGCAAGACTAATTGCCAAGTGATACTCACAAAAATATGGAGAAAACGAAAAGGGAACTTTTCCCATCCAGGGGTTAAACACGCCACTATCAGAACTTTACTCTCGGTAGCAGCTATCAATAAAATGCAGGTGAAACTTTTTGATGTAAAAACTGCTTTCCTGCATGGTGAATTAACAGAAGCATTTACATGGAACAACCCCAGGGTTCAAAGACGAGCAAAGACCAGACCTAGTATGCAAACTTCAGAAAAAAAATATATGGTCTAAAGCAGGCGGCCAGAGCATGGAATATGAAAATTAAATGAGGTCCTTACAATGAGGGCTTTCGGGGGAGTAAGGCCCAACCCCTGCCTGTACACGAAGAGACTGACAGACAGATGGCTTTTTGTGCTTATTTATGTTTGATCTTTTAGTCTGTTTTGAAACGAGAAGGGGATGAACAAGGAATACTACAAACCTTGAATCAGAATTTTGAGACCAAATATCTTGGAAACATAAGTAACTACCTCGGCATCAGATCGAGAGGGAGGAAAATGGAAGTTTTCTTCTAAATCAGCAGCACAAAATACAGGAAATAATCGAGACGTATGGATTGAAAGATGCAAAAACAGCAAAAATCTCCGATGGAAACCAACTATTTGAAAGAAATGAACAATCAAGACAAATTGCTACAAGCGATAACCAATACAGAAGGGCCATGGAAAATTGCTGTATTTTGGCCCCTGCTACAAGGCCCGATATTGCAGCAGCCGTCGGAATTTTTTTGCAGAAAAACCTCAATGCCAAAAACAGCAGGATTGGAATAGTGTAAAGAGAGTCATTTCGCTATTTAAGGGAACTCTGCACTCTAACTGAAGTTACCAACAAGTAACAAGTGTGACCTAATAGGGTACGTTGGCTGATTGGGCCGGAGACCGGGCGACAGAAAATCCACCCGTGGGTATCTGTTTCTTGTTTCAGGTGGCACTGTAAGCTGGCTAGCAAAAACAGCTGTGTGTTAACACTCTCATCAACAGAGGCAGAGTATGTTGAAGCAGCGCATGCAAGTCAAGAGGTCGTCAGGCTACGGCAACTATTGGTCGACTTGGGTCAAAAAACAGTTGGAACCAACGAAGGTCTTTGAAGACAACCAAAATGTCTTGCACTCGCACAGATTGAAAGAGTCAACCCAAGAACCAACATATCGATGTAAAGTTTCATTTTCTGCGGGATCTTCAAGAACAAGAAGTTCTGGAATTACAGTACTGCCAACTGAGGAAATGCTCGCGATGTGTTCACGAAGCCTCTGAGTTTCAGAAAGGCATTCAGCTCATGAAGAAGCTCCGCCTGATGGACTAAGCCTTAGCTGTTGAGAAGGGTGTTGAAGAATATACAACAGCTACAGTTATGTTAAAGAACTAAGTCATACAGACAGTAGGTGGCGCTGAGTTATTTTATTAAGTGTTTCTTTGCTTATGCATTCTATTCTAGTTCTTGTTTTCTGTAAAATGTTACGCATCTCTTTGTTCCCCCATGTTTTGTGATTCACATGTACAGCATGTAATGGTAGCCGTGTATCTCCAGTAAACATCTTAAATGGATTTACTTCCACAACGGTCTGTATGCCTTTGCTTCTACTCCAGATAGCTGCAATCTGCAACATTGAGGTCAATGAGGATGGTTTCACTTTTGATATCAGAAGAGTACTTCAAGTCAGAATCCACGTTGATTCCGACTTGATACAATCGTCGTATTGATGAGCCCAATTAATAACGAGATGACTCTGTTGACTTTGTCGTAGTCTATACAGTAAAGTTGCTATTTTCTATTGAGTTTTATGGGGATGGTTTCACTTTTATGGATATTAAGTAAAAAGAGTAACTTTTTCCCTTTCACAAGTTTTAGTAATCCAAACGTTTGATTCCGACTTGAAACAATTGTTGTATTGATGAGTCCAATTAATAACGAGCTGACTCTGTTGACTTTGTCCTAGTCTATACAGTAAAGTTGCTATTTTCTATTGAGGTCAATGGGGATGGTTTCACTTTTGATATCAGAAGAGTAAAGGTACGTCACAGTCAAAATCAATGCCACGTTATGAAAATTCCTTTACTTGGGGGGTTTTCAATCGTCGTAATTGATTGATTTGGGGGCCCAAATTTAATAACGAAAGGAATTTTTTACTTTTTTTGTTTGACTTGTCGTAGTTTCCCTATACAATTTTTTAGCCAAAGTTGCTTTTTTTTAATTCATAGAGGCAATGGGGATGGTTTCACTTTTGATTAGAAGAGTACTTCAAGTCGGAATTCACGTTGATTCCGACTTGAAACACTCGCTGTGTGGACGAGCCCTGTTAATAACGAGAAGACTCTGTCGACTTTGTCCTAGTCTATACAGTAAAGTTGCTAGGTTCAGAAAGCAGAAAATACTAACTTCTTGTGTATGCTCCGGTGATCAAAGTTAAAACTGGAGTTTGTGATGTTCACACTTTTACATCCTACAACCCTGATCCCCCTAATCCTGAGAAAATATTGGATTTGTTTATGCACCATAAAATGCGCTCTCAGAGCCGTGACTTGAGACATGTCATTATTATTAATGCAACCCCATGTCTGAAGGAAACCGGTTACAGAATTTCATTGCTTTGATTATTACATTTCCGAAAGGAGGAGAAAACATCCATGGCGCTATGAATAATTTATTTCAGGGATATGTATTGCAAAAGAGAGTCGAGAACAAAAATAAGATATCAAACTCCAGTTTAGTTACTGTCAAATATTGAAAGACGAACGGTCCCGGGTACAAAACACAAGTGGCACATGTCTGAATATACAGCTCAAATATTGCTTTTCCGCCGTTGCGACGATAATTGGGCTGAATACCTCAATCAAAGCGCAAATCTCGAGATCAAAGTTTTGCATCTCATCTTGGACGTTAAAAAGAAGGTTGCAAATTGCAAGTAGAGGCTTATTTCCATCCATCCCGGGAAGTATAGATTGTGATCAGTGCATTCAATGCCATTCTCCTGAAGTGGAACACGCTCGGAGAGGCTGCGAATTCGGGACTGCTGTCACTTTGAATGAAGGCTGACTAATTCACCTGACTTTAATTCATCGCAGGGAACTGCTTAAGAGCAACAGAGAAGGGAACTGTCAGAAAAGCTTCTTCACGGAGAAAGTGCAGCTGCCACAATTCATTTACACTTCATCCCCAACACCCACCCTCCTGCCCCTCTTTTCTTTTTTTTTTGGAGGGGGGGTATATGAAAGGCGTAATTATGTCATGTTAGGGAATCTTGTCTACAGGGATGTTTCCAGAGACCAACAATGCAGCACATTACCATAACTAAGGAGAAGGTTGTTTTCAAGAGTGAAATTTTTACAGATTGCTTTTCGTCCATTGTACCTTTTGGCTAATGCAAAGTAATCACTGCCAGCGTCTCAGTGCAATTTCCACAGATGCTTGATTGGTTGTTGGTCTGGCGCAGGCATCTTCAAACTGCGGCCCTCCAGCTGGTGGGAAACTACAACTCCCATCATGCCCATGTTATGTATATAACCCCCTCGAATGTACAGCGCCCTGGAATCAATGGCGCTTTAAAATAATTAATAATAATAATAATAATAATAAATGCCCACTGTTATAGATTATATAAACCACAGGTGTAGATCGGGAAGGCACACCCAATAGGATATATTGAAATAGGTGCAGGTCAAAGGTAGGAACAAGTCCTCCAAAACTAGTACAGAAGAATTGACTGCACTACAACTCCCATCATTCATTTATATAATCTATTACAGAAGAATTGACTGCACTCAATAGGCGTCTTTCATGCAAAAATTTAAAGACTGTTTATTTATATCCAATTCACAGGTTCCAGTATACACATTATTATAGTTGGGGACTTATAATAGAACTTGACGTTTCGGTCTATCCGACCTTTATCAAAAAGTCACATAGAAGCAGTAGGAGAAGAAATCTCAGCGGGCCGTAGCCCATGGATGTAGTGGGAGCCACGGCCCTCTGAGATTTCTTCTCCTACTGCTTCTCTGTGACTTTTTGATAAAGGTTAGATAGACCGAAACGTCAAGTTCTATTATAAGTCACCAACTATAATAATGTGTATACTGGAACCTGTGAATTGGATATAAATAAACAGTCTTTGAATTTTTGCATGAAAGACGCCTATTGAGTGCAGTCAATTCTTCTGTAATAGATTATATAAATGCATGATGGGAGTTGTAGTTTTCCCAACAGCTGACGGGCCGCAGTTTGAGGATGCCCGGTCTGGTGTATTATCAGCAGTGTTGTGCTCTGCATTTAGGTCAATGTCAAATTCAACCTAAATCCAATCGATTCGGTTTGTGTTGGCCAGAATTACATTTTTGGTAAAAATCCCCGAAGGGTCAAACTTAACGCTTAGCGCTCATTCCCCACGTCAAAGGACAAATACCGGTCGGTTTTCCCAACCGGTATTTGTCCTGTTTTAGTGCCGTCCCCACGGCCGCCAGGGGGAGGGCTTTTCACCGCGGTTAGCCCAGAAAAGCCCACCCCCTTCGCATTGACATGTTTATATTCCGGCCGAAAACCGGACGGAAGAATGAACATGTTCAATGTGTTTCAGGGGGTATGAAAAACCGCCGGGCGGAAAACCCGTGCAGTTGGCATAGCGGCCCGGTGTGTCAGTTTGCGGCCGGTTTTTCAGACGGTCTGCAAAACCGCAAACCGTCTATAAAACCGTCCGCAAACCGGTGCCGTGGGGACATGCCCTAAGGGTATGTTCAAATGGCATCTTGCGGCACGTGCGCCGCAAGACACCACACGTTTAGAACAGGCATCCTCAAACTGGGGCCCTCCAGCTGTTGGGAAACTACAACTCCCATCATGCATTTATATAAGCTATAACAGTGGGAATGATGGGAGTTGTAGTTTCCCAACAGCTGGAGGGCCTCCATTTGAGGATGCCTGGTTTAGAAGAACGGGCGCGTATACGCCGTGTATACACCGGAAAGAAGTGAAATGTTACTTCTTTCCCCCGGCGTTCAATACGTGGCAGGGAAGACAGAAAAATATAGGATGAAGCAGCCAAAGGTGTTCGAGGTTTAGAAGGCAGCAAAAAATATTTTATTGAACCAATAAAAGCATTCCAGATAGACACTCCGCAAAGACAAAAAGTGCATCAAGCCAGCACCTTGACGACGCGTTTCAGATCGAAAGATCCTTCCTCATGGCCTCCTCGAACACCTTTGGCTGCTTCATCCTAAATTTTTCTGCTTTGGCCACTTTGGGACGATTTTAAGGACTCGCTTGAACCGTGCCAGAAAATTCAGGTGAGCCGAATTATTTGTCTGTTTTATTGTGGCAGGGAAGACGGCAGGTAATGATAGCTTTCTATGAGAGCTATGGTTATCGTAATTATGGGACGTATTTCTAGACACATTGCAGCGCAGTTACGCCCCGAAATACGCCCTGACATAGCCTAAGGCTCCGTCCACACGACAAGTATTTCAAGTTGGAATCCATATGGATTCTGACTTGAAATACTCGTCTAAAGCTAAAAGTAAAATTATCCTCATTGACCTCAATAGAAAATACCGTATTTTTTGGACTATAAGATGCACTTTTTTCTCCCAAAATTTAGGAGGGAAATGTGGGTGCGTCCGAATGTACTGCCTCAAAGAGGTTGGAGTGGGGGGATGCAGCAGGAAGACAGCGGCGGGGTTTGAGGGGTTAAAACCCGCCGCCGGCTTCCCGCAGCATCGCCACACTCCAATCTCCTGCTGGCCCGAGATAGTGCTGTACAGTCAGCAGCCGCCACTAACAGCAGGGATGGAGCCAGCTCCGTCCCTGCTGTTAACACTTTAGACGCCGCAGCGATGGCGGCCGCGGCATCTAGCTGAATAAGGAACCATTTTAATGACATTTGGACCCGTATTCAAGCACTTATTCAGTTTGGCACAAAACGGTTTTGATGATATACACCCAAAAAAATTGCCCAAATCTCTAAGTTGGATCTCCCTAATGTGATGCTGCACCAGAAGTAACATCAAACAGAAATGACCAGAAACACCAGGGGAAAAAAATTTAGAGTTCGGGTCCATCCAGATGACGAGTAAAATTTACTCATCAGATTCTACCGTTGAAAACCACATCCAAAACGCCATACAAATGTTTTGGATGTGTTTTACATGAGGTTTTTACCCTAATGACCTCGATACTAAATTTTTCACAACTAATACAATGGAATAATGAACATTTTCTAAGTTTTTTTACTCTTTAAAACCGAATGATGAAATATGCATTGCATGAACTAAAACAAGTACAGGCCGTCCCCGGGTTATGAAAAGGATAGGGACTGTAGGTTTTTTCTTAAGTTGAATTTGTATGTAGGTCGGAACAGGTAGATTTATTACATGTAACTCCAGCACAGTTTTGGATAATGCAGGGAGAGGTTTTTACATTTGTTTTGCCGTCTGTGCCCCTGTTAAGAGGAATTTTACTCATTTTCACCTCATGTGCGGCTGTGGCATGCTGGCACTTGTAGTATCACAGCTACTATCTGCTGTGGAACATGGAACTACAAGTGACAGCATGCCCCATAAGTCTCCGTTTGTAACTAGGGGACAGATAAAAGTTGAAACGGTGTAGGTCGGGGACTGCCTGTATTTTCTTTTGAAGTCGGTGGGAATGATTTATTTTTGATTTGAGTATTTCAAATCAGAATCAAGGGCATAGCTACAGGGCAGGGGTTCCCAATCTCCAGTCCTCACGCCCCACCAACAGATCATGTTTATTGGCTTTCCTTAGCATTGCACAGGTGATTTCATTATGTTGCACAGGTGATTTCATTATGTTGCAGGTTGTCAGTGCATTCTGTGGGAGATCCTGAAATGTGGGAGATCGTGAGGACTGGAGTTTGGGAACTCCTGCTATAGGGGGTGCAGAGGTAGCAGCCGCTACCGGGCCCAGGAGACTGAGGTGACTCAAAGGCTCCTCTGCCACATATGAAAGTATCAGTATTATACATGGTAGTTTGGGGCCCTTATAGATTTTTGCATTGAGGTCCCGGAGCTTAAATCTACGCCTCTGGTCAGAATCCATGTGGATTCGGACTCAAAATACTTGTTGTGTGCACAGAGCCTTAGGGTTATGCTTACAGTCAGGTTTAGGGTTAGGCTATGTTCACACGGGTTAACTGCGGGACGTAATTACGCCCCGCAGTTATGCTGTGTGGCCGGGGGTGGGGCGGGAGCGGGGGAGTGAGCGGGGGCCGGCCCATAGAAAATCATTGCTAGCGGCGCGTATACGCCGCTAGAAAGTGACACGTGAATTATCTCCCCCTCGGCGGATTCGCCGGGCGGGGAGAGGAGACGTAATGCATAGTTCTCTATGAGAACTGTGAATGACCGTAATGAATGGGACGTTTTCAGCCCATAATTTGCGCACTTCAGCGCGTAATTACGGACCGAAATACGGCCCATTTTAAGCCGTGTGAACATGGCCTTAGAGTCAGAGTAAAAAAAAATGTGTTCAGGATGTCCCAAACCAAAATTCTTTCACCAGTTCAGTCGGACCAGTGCGGAACCGAACAAGGACAGATTCGAGCAATACTAAAGCCAAACGAGTCGGAAAGTCTAAAGCTAGGTTCACACGGCTTAAATGCAGGGCGTACTGACGCCCCGCAATTACGCCGTGTGGACGGGAGCGGGGGGACGTCACCTCGCCGGCCCATAGACTATCATTACTAGCGGCGCGTATACGCCCCTAGTAATTCACATGTCACTTATCTCCCCCCGCGGCGGATTCGCCGAGCAGGGAGAGGAGACGTAATCCATAGTTCTCTATGGCTATGTCCCACGGCTTAAAATGGGCCGTATTTCGGTCCGTAATTACGCGCCGGAGTGCGCCAATTACAGGCCGAAAACGGCCCATTCATTACGGTAATTCACAGTTCTCATAGAGAATTACGTCTCCTCTCCCTGCTCGGCGAATAATTGACATGTCACTTTCTAGCGCTAGCAGTGATTGTCTATGGGCCGGCGAAGTGCCGGCCCCCCGCTCACTCCCCCGCTCCCGCCCCCGTCCACACGGCGTAATTGCGGGGCGAAATTACGCCCCGCAGTTAAGTCGTGTGAACATGGCCTATGAGAACTGTGGATTACCGTAATGACTGGGACGTATTCCAGCCGTAATTTGCGCACTCCGGCGTGTAATTACGGACTGAAATACGTCCAATTTTAAGTCGTGTGAACATAGCCTAATGGTGCTTTCACACGGTGCGGTTTTGGAGCGGTTTTGATGTGTTTTTTTGGATGCGTTTTTTGTGCAACAATGTATAGCATTAAAAATTGCTGTGCCTTCCTGCACAAAAAAAGCATCCAAAAAATGCATCAAAAACCGCACCAAAAACCGCTCCGTGTGAAAGCATCCTTACTGCTATACCATAGGACAGTTGTATAACAAATCTCCAGCTGTTGGAAAACTACAACTCCCATCATGCCCACTAATTATAGATGATATAAATGCATGAAGGGAGTTGTAGTTTCCAAACAGCTGGAGGGCCAACGTTGCAGACCCCTGGCATAGGTGATCAGGAGTCAGGGGTGATAACTTTGGGACAATGGGTTAGATCACATTAGTCATACATTATTAACCCAAAGCAAAAAGTTTGTGAGGATTTTTTTTAAGAGTGCAGAGAACTTTTGTTTTTGACCCTGTATTCTGCCATTTCAATCATTCTCTTTTGTGTTGGGGAAAGCTAAAGAAGATGTGCATTAAGTGGGCTGATTGTATACAATTACAAGCCGTCATTATCTGTATTGAAAGTAATAATTGTTTATAACAGTCATTTCTGTTGGAGTTTGTACAGTAAATAGTAATTTTTGTAACTGCGATGAAAAGAAAATACTCAAGAGAATGAGAAAACTATAAATTATTTTCTTTCGCGTAGTCATAAAGCACTTTGTAATTACCTCGTGCAATCAGAAAGAACGTAACGCACCCGTGTTATAATGATTCTCCAAACAAGACGAACAATTTTCTGCTGTATTTTTGGGGACTTTAAATGAGAAATCTACGTTATGAAAATATCAGCTTCTGTTCTATTTTCATACGGTTTGTCCCAAACCAGGCATCGTACATAAGGTCAGTGATGCAATACCATAGATGCAATAGCCATTAAGTGCTATTCCATAATGGGGACTTCAGAATTATACCAGAATTGAAGCCAGAAATGAACCAGGGAAAGACCTTAAGGTAAAAATTAAGTTAGTCGCCCTTTATATCATAACACCTCCAAAATGCACTTCTATGCCCCTATCATCACTACCTCCCTATTCCTAAAACTCCTTGTGTATTTCCCACCACCCACACTTGGCAACGACTTCCATATCTCCCCGTCTATCCTACCCTCACACCTGACCCCTGCTCTCCACCCTTTCACACATTAAAACCTCTCTCGCA
>JAODAL010066905.1:0-17544 GCA_025379985.1 Phyllomedusa bahiana
TAAAAGGGGAAATGTGGGCCTGGTGCATCTCAATACAGTACAGATACAACGTTTAATTAAACTAATTAAAAGGTTTGGTTATTGACCCTTTCCTTTAAATTAAAAAATAGCCCCCCTTTTTATTGCTTTTTTAAAAGCCATTTTCACGTTTGCCTCTTTTTATTTGCTCCCCTAATATATGATTTTTGCTATTTGCTTTGTATTTTTTGATTGTATCCTATTACACAGTTTTTACCCGGTTTGCACTACATTTCTTATGTAGTTTATTGTTATACTGTTTTTTGTGCTGTTGCACTGTTTTCTGCAAACCCTTTTTTGTGCTAATGTCACACCTGCTTTTTCCCAATAAAACACATGTTTAAAGATTTATGGGGCAAGGAAAGATGGGGGAATACATAAAGGGGGCTTCGGGATTAGCGAGAGATGCATGGGGGGGAAAATTATGGATTTTTGAACACATAGGGGGTATCGGAATTAGGGCGAGTTGTTGGCGGGAGGTTATGGATGGGGATTACATGAGGGAGGTTTCAGGGGGTTAGGGGGAGTTTATGGAGGGACAGGTTATGGATGGTATTATATGAGGGGAGGTACAGGGGATTAGGGCAGAGATGACTGGGAAAGGTTATAGATGGGGATTGCATAAGGGGATAGGAGTTGGGGGAAAATGTAGGGAGGGAAAGGTTTTGGATGGAGATTAATGAGGGATTTTTTGGGGAATAGGTAAGATGTATGGGGGGACAGGTTTTGGATGGATATTATATGAGGGGAGGTATCAGAATTAGGGCGAGTGTACTGGGGGACAGGTTATGGTTTGGGGGGACTGAAGGAGTATCGGGGATTGGGTAGAGATTATGGGGGGGGAAAGGTTTTGGATGGAATTACATATTTAGGGGGGGGTATCAGGGGATTAGGGTTGAGTTTTTGGGGGGGCAGGGTTTGGATGGAGATTACAAGGGTTGGTATCAGGAGTTTGGGTAGAATTGAAAAGGGGGGAGGTTATGGAAGAAGATCATAGGGGGGTACAAAGATTAGGGTAGAGATGTATAGGGGGTTATGGATGGAGATTACATGAGGGAGGTATCCGGGGATTAGGGGAGAGATTTATGGGGGGGGGGTTTGGATAGATTACATGAGGGAGGGGATCCGGAGATTAGGGTAGAGATTTTTTTATGGGGGGGGGGTTTTGGTGGGATTACATGAGGGGGAGATTTAGGAGATTGGGTAGAGATAATGGGGGGACAAGTTATGGATGTAATTACATGTGGGTGTTATCGGTAGATTTGGGTAGAGATGAATGGGGGGGGTTTGGAGAAGATTTCATGAGGGAGGTATCAAAAGTTAGGGGAGAGTGTATGAGGGAGGTTAGGATGGGATTACATGAGGGGGTATCCGGGTTAGGGGAGAGTGATGGGGGGAGGTTTGGTGGGAATTACTGAGGGGGTATCGGAGATTTGGCGAGATGTATGGGGGGGACAGGTTATGGAGGAGATTACATGAGGAGGAAACAGGAGATTAGGGGAGAGATGAATGGGGGGAAAGTTTGGGTAGATTTTCAGGGAGGTATCAGGAGATTAGGGTAGAGATGAATGGGGGGCAGGTTGTGGATGGAGATTAATGAGGGGGTTTCAAGAGATTTTTGGGTAGAGATGTATGGGGGGGAAAAAAAAAAATGGATGGAGATTACATGGGGAGGTTTATCAGGAGATAGGGTAGAGAGTACTGGGAGACAGGTTATGGATGGGGGACATGAAGGAGGGGATCGGGAGATTAGGGGAAGATGTATGGGAGGGGAAAAGGTTTTTGGATGGAGATTTACATATGAGGGGGGGTATCAGGAGATTAGGGTAGAGATGTATGGGGGGGGTTATGGTGGAGGTTACATGAGGGGAGGTATCAGGGGATTAGGGTAGGATGTATGGGGGGACAGGTTAGGATGGAGATTACATGGGGAGGATCAGGAGATTAGGGGGAGATGAATGGGGGGAGGTTTTTGGGGAAGTTACATGAGGGGAGGGGACAAGAGATTAGGGTAGAGATTGAGGGGGGGTTATGGATGGAGATTAATGAGGGGGGTATCCCGGAGATTTGGGTAAGAGTATGGGGGGGGGGTTATGGAAGGGATTACAGAGGGAGGTACGGAGATTAGGGGGAGAGAGTATGGGGGGAAGGTTAGGGGTGGAGAGTACATGAGGGAGGAAAGGATATTTGGGGGAAAATGAATGGGGGACAGTTTTGGATGTAGATTAATGGGGAATCAAGATTAGGGTAGAATGAATGGGGGGGGTTTTGGATGGAGATTACATGAGAGGGGGTATCAAGAGTTAGGGTAATATTGGATGGGGGGAGGTATGGATGGAGATTTCATGAGGGGGGGTTATCAGGTATCAGGGGGAGAGTGTATGGGGGAGCAGGGTTTTGGATGGAATTTACATAAGGGGGGTTTAGGAGAAAGGGGAGAGATGTTGGGGGCAGGTTTTGGGTGGAACTACTGGGGAAGGTATCAGGGAAATTTGGGTAGAGATGTATGGGGGGGCGGGTTATGGGTGGAGATTAAAAGAGGGGAGGTTTTTCAGGAGATTTGGGGAGGAGTATGGCGGGGAGGTTAGGATGGGGATTACATGAGGGGGGTATCAGGAGAGTTGGGGAGAGATGTATGGGGGGAGGGTTTGGATGGAGATTACATGAGGGAGGTACAAGGTATTTTGGGCTGAAGGGGAAAGGGGGGAAAAGATTGGTGAGGATTACAAGAAGGAGGTATCAAGGGGTTTGAGTAGAGATGTATGGTTAAGGTTATGGATGGGATTTTCATGAGGGAGATATCAGGAGATTAGGGTAGAATGTTAGGGGGGACAGGTTATGGATGGGGGTTACATGAGCGATGTACCCTAGATTAGGTTGAGATTATGGGGGGGACAGGATAGGTTGAAATTAATGAGGGGAGGAAAAAGAGGAGATTAAGGAGAGAGTTGGGAGGGGAAAGGTTTTGGATGGAGATTAATGAGGGGGGTTCAGGGGATTAGGGGTAGAGATGTATGGGGGGGGCATTTTTTTGGAGGAGATTACATAGGGGGGTATTAGGAGAATGGGGAGAGATGTTGGGGGACAGGTTATGGATGGAATTTTTGAGGGGGAATCGGAGATTGGGGGAGCGAGATGGGGGGGAACAGGTATGGAATGGAGATTAAATGAGGGAGGTATCAGGAGATTAAGGCAGATGTATGGGGGGACAGTTTATGGATAAGATTAATGAGGGGAGTATCAGGAAATTTGGGTAGAATTATGGGGGAGGTTTTGGATGGGGATTTTCATGAGGGGAAATTATCAGGAGATTAGGACAGAATATGGGGAAAAGTTATGGATGGAGATTTCATGGGGAGGTATCAGGGGATTAGGGCAGAAATTATTGGGGGACAGGATTGGTTGAAATTTATATTAGGGGGGGGACAGGGGGTTTTGGGTAGAGCTGTATGGGGGGGGGGAAAAATGATGAAATGGAGTTACTGAGGGGGGTATCAGGAGATAAGGAAAAGTGTATGGGGCAAAGTTTAAAGGATGGAGTTAGAGGGGATGTATCAGGAGATTAGGGCAAGATGTATTTGGGGACAGGTTTTGAAAGGGAATTATATGAGGGGGGTATCAGGAGACGGGGGGAGGGGATGTATTGGGGCAGGCTTAGTGGGATTACTGAGGGAGGTTTTGGGGGAAATTGGGTAGAGAGTTGGGGGGAGGAGGATGGAATTCATAAGGGGGTTTTGGGGAATTTGGGGAGAGATGTATGGGGGGCAGGTAAAGGAGGAGATTAATGAGGGGGGGTATCGGGAGATTATGGCAGGATGTATGGGGGGGAAGGTGAGGAAAGGGGGTTACATGAGGAGCTATAAGGGGAAATTTGGGTAGTGTATGGGGGGGACCCGGGTAGGTTTAATATTACATGAGGGGAGGAATGAGGGAATAAGTAGAGAGTATGGGGGGGGAAAGGTTTGGATGGGATTTCATAGGGAAGTACAGGAGATTGGGTAAGATGTATGGGGGGACATGTTATGGATGGGGGATTCATGAGGGGGGAAAAGGAGATTTGGGATAGTTAAAAATGGAGGGAAACAGGGGATGGGAAAGGAGAATACATGAGGGAGGATCGGAGTTAGGGGAAAACATGTATGGGGGGGCGGTTGTGGATAGAGATTACTGAGGGGGTTTCGGAATTAGGGTCAGATGTAGGGGGGAAAGGTTATGGATGGGATTTCTGGGGGAGGGGAACAGGAGATTAGGGGAGAGATGTATGGGGGGGTTTTGGTGGAGTTTTCATGGGAAGTTATCAGGAGATTTGGGCAAATAGGTATGGGGGGACAGGTTATGGGTGGAGATTATTGAGAGGGTATCGGAGATTGGTAGAATGTATGGGGGGAACAGGTTATGATTGGAATTTTCATAGGGAAAATTTTAGGAGATTAGGGTAGAGACGTTTTGGGAGAAAAGGTTACGGGTGGAGATTACATGAGGGCGGTATCAGGAGATTAGGGCAGAGAAATATGGGGGGAAAGGTTATGGATGGAGATTAATTGTGGGGAGGTATCAGGAGATTAGGGGAGAGATGTATGGGGAGGGTTATGGGTGGAGATTACAGAGGGAGGTTTTCCCGGGAGAAATTTGGGTGAGATGATGGGTGGGAAAAGGGTTTTGGTTGGAGATTACATGAGGGGAGGATCGGAGATTAGGCAGGATTATGGGGGGGAAAAGGGTTTTGGTTTGGGGTTTTCATGAGGGAAGGTATCAGGAGATTAGGGTCGAGATGTATGGGGGGGGCGGTTTGGATGGAGATTACATGAGGGGGAATAGGAGATTAGGGTAGGAGTTTGGGGGGAGTTTTGGGATTTGGGGATTCATGAGGGGGGGAAAAAGGGAAATTTTGGGCGGTTTTTATGGCGGGGGCAGGTTATGGAATGAATTAAAGAAGGAGGTATCAGGGATTTGGTGAGTGATGGGTGAGAGGTTATGGATGGAAATTACATGAGGGAGATATAAAAAGATTTAAGGTATAGATTTTTTGGGGGACGGTTTTAAAAGATGGAGAATACATAAAGGGAGGGTTCCGGAGATTAGGTAGAGAGCATGGGGGACAGGTTTTTGGATAGAGAACACTGAGGGGAATCAGGAGATTTTGGTAGAGCTGTTGGGGGGGCAGGTTATGGTGGAGACTACATGAGGAGAGGGGATCGGAGATTAGGGTAGAGATTATGGGGGGGGTTATGGATGGAGTTACATGAGGGGAGGTATAGGGTTTTGGGGAGAGATGGATGGCGGGGGAGGTTATGGATGGAGATTCATGAGGGGGGTATCAGGGGGTTAGGGCCGAGATTTTGGGGGGGGGTTTTGGGTGGGGGTTAAATGAGGGAGGTACAAGGATATTAGGGGAAGGGAAAGGGGGGAAAAAAATTTTGGATGAGGATTACAAGAAGGGGGTATCAAGGGATTAGAGTGAGATTTTGGTTAAGGGTTTTGGATGGGATTACATGAGGGGATATCAGGAGATTTGGGTAGAGAAAGTATGGGGGGGGGCAGGGTTTGGATGGGGGTTACATGAGCGTGTATCAGTAGATTGGTTTGAGATGTATGGGGGGGGCAGGATATGGTTGAATATTTAAAAAGGGAGGAAATAGGAGATTAGGTAGAGATGTAGGGGGGGGGAAAGGGTTTTGGATGGAGATTACATGGGGGGGTATGGAGATTAGGGTAGGATGTATGGGGGGGACTTTTTTGGGTGGGATTATATAGGGGGAAAAGGAGATTAGGGGCACGGTGAATGGGGGAAAGGTGATGGAAAGGAGATTACATGAGGGAGGGTTTCAGGAGATTTGGGCAAATGTATGGGGGGACGGTTTGGATAGGATTACAGAGGGGCGTATCAGGAGATTAGGGAGAGATGTTGGGGGGGGTTATGGTGGGGATTACATCGGGGAAATTTTTCAGGAGATTAGGGCAGAGATATATGGGGGGAAAAGTTATGGGTGGGAGTTTCAGAGGGAGGTATCAGGAGATTAGGGCAGAAAAGTATGGGGGAAGATATGGTTGAAGTTTATATTAGGGGGGGGGATCAAAAGGGTTTGGCTAGAGCTTATGGGGGGGGGGGAAAAGGGGATGAAATGGAGATTACATAGGGGGGTATCAGGAGATAAGAGAGAGATGTTGGGGCAAAGTTAATGGATGGAGATTCATGAGGGGGTGTATCAGGAGTTAGGGGAGAGATGTATTGGGACAGGTTTTTAAAGGAGTTATAGAGGGAGGTATCAGGAGAGGGGGGTAGGATGTATTTGGGGAAAGGCTTAGATGGGGATTTCATGAGGGGGTACAGGAGATTGGGCGAGATGTATGGAGGGGGGAGGTTATGGGCAGGAAATTTTCATAAGGGGGGTTCGGGGATTAGGGTAGAGATTATGGGGGGGCAGGTTGGATGGAGATTACAGGAGGGGTGGAAGCGGGGATTAGGTTTTTTAAAATATGGGGGGGTCAGGTTTTGGGATGAGATACTGAGGGGAGGTCTCAGGAGATTGGGTAGAGATGTTTGGGGGGACGGGTTTTGGGTGGAGATTACATGAGGGAGGTATCAGAAATTTTGGGTAGAGTGTAGGGGGGTCAGGTTATGGATGGAGATTACATGGGGAGGGGATCTGGAGTTAGGGCGAATTAGGGGGGACAGGTTAAAGATGGAGATTTAAAGAGGGGAGGGATCAAGAGATTAGGTTTAAGACGTTGGGGGGGTCAGGGTTTTGGATGGGGATTACATGAGGGGGGGTCTCAAGTTAGGGGAGAGATGTATGGGGGGCGTTACTGGATGGAGATTACATAGGGAGGTACAGAAAATTAGGGTAAGATTTATGGGGGACAGGTTATGGATGGAGATTTTTTTAGGAGGGGATCAGGGGATTATAGCAGAGTGTAGGGGGAGACGGGTTTGGAGGGAATCATGAGGGGAGGTATCAGGATTTATGGTTGGATGCGGGGAAGATTTAACGAGATTTCTGGGGGTATCATTGATTGTGTGAAGGTGTATGGGGCACAGGTAAGGATGGAGATTACATAATGGGAGGTTTCAAGAGAATAGGGGAGAAGGGAAAGGGGGACAGGTTATGTATGGGGATTGTATGAGGGGGGTACAGGGGTTAGTGTAGAGTGATGGGGGGCAGTTTTTTTTTTGAAGATTTTTGAGGGGGGTTTCAGGAGATTAGGTAGTGATGTATGGGGGGGACGTTTTTGGATGGGGGATTACGAGGGAGGTATCAGGAGTTTTGGGGAGGATGTATGGGGGGCTGGTTATGGATGGAGATTTCATGAGGGAGGTATCGGAGTTTAGGGGTTTAAAAATCTATGGGGGAAGGTTATGGGTGGTGATTAGATGAGGAGGTATAAGAAATTAAGTAAGGGGTAAAATGGGGGGGGATTTTGGTGAAGTTTACATGGGAAGGGTTTTAGTGATTGGGGAGAAAGTTGGGGGGACAAGATTTGGATGGAGGTAAAGGGGGAGGTTATCAGGAGATTAGTTTTAAGATGTCTGGGGGGACAGGTAATCGATGGCGATTACATGAGGGAGGGATCCAGAGTTAGGGCAGAGAAGTAGGGGGGGAAAGGTTTGGATGGGGTTTTTATGGGGGGTTTTCGGGATTAGGGGAGAGATTTGGGGGGCAGGGTTTGGGTGGAGATTCATGTTGGGTATAAGGAAATTAGGCAGAAATATATTGGGGGTGATTTATGGATGGAATTCTGAGGGAGGGTTTAGGGAAATTGGGTAGGATGTATGTGGGGGAGGTTTGGATGGAGATTACATAGGGAAAGGGAATAAGGATTATGGCCGAGTGAGTGGGGCAGGGGTTTTGGATTGAGATAAAAGAGGAAAAATCAGTCTATTATGGCGAGTTTTGGGGGAAGGGTTAAGGTTGGTTTACCCTTGAAAAGGGGGGTATCAGGAGATTAGGGGAGGGGTTTTATGGTGGGACAGGTTTTGGATTGGGGATTACAGAGGGGATATAGGAGATTAGGGTAGAATTATGGGGTAATGGTGGGGGATTACATGAGGGAGGATCAGGCGTTTTTGGGTAGTGATGTATGGGGGGAAGGTTTTGGAAGGAGATTACAGAGGGGGGGTCTAGGGAAATTTGTTAGAGATGTTTGGGGGGACGGTTTAAAGGGGTGGAGAATACATGAGGGGGTTAAGGAAATTAGGAATAGCTGTATGAGGGGGGTTTTTTTGGATGGAGATTTATGAGGGGGGGTATCAGGAGATTAGGCTAGAGTGTAGGGGGGAGGTTTTGGGTGGGGATTTACATGAGGGAAGTTATCAGAGATTAGGCCAGAGATATATGGGGGGAAAGTTATGGGGGAGTTACATGAGGAGGTATCAGGAGATTAGGGCCCGAAATGTATTGGGGGACAGGATATGGTTTAATTTATATTAGGGGGGGGGATTAGGAGATTTGGCTAGAGCTGTAGGGGGGGGAAAGGTATGAAATGGAGATTACATGAGGGGTATCAGGAGATAAGAGAAAGATTTTTGGGGGCAAAGTTAATGGTTTGGAGATTACTGAGGGGATTTAGGGGATTAGGGCAGAGAGGGGATTGGGGGCGGTTTTGAAAGGGGATTTTATGAAGGAGGTATCGGAGACGGGGGTAGAGATGTATTGGGGGCTGATAAGGAATTACATGGGGGGAGGTATCAGGAATTAGGGCAGGATGTTGGGGGGGCAGGTTTTTTGGGCAAGATACATAAGGGAGGTATCAGGGGATTAGGGTGGAAAGTATGGGGGGCAGGGTTTGGTGGAGATTACAGGAGGGGTGGAACCAGGGAAATTGGGTAGAGAGTATGGGGGGTACGGTTATGGATGGAGATTTCATGAGGGAGGGATTGGAGTTTTTGGGGAGAATGTATGGGGGGAAAGGTTAAGGATGGAATTACATGAGGGGAGGTATCAAGAGATTAGGTTTAAGACGTAGGGGGGATCAGGTTATGGATGGAGATTACATGAGGGGGGGGCAGGAGATTGGGGAGGATGTAGGGGGAAGGTTTTGGGGTGGGGGTTACATGAGGGGGGGGATAGAAGATTAGGGTAGAGATTTTGGGGGGAAATTATGGATGGGATTTTTTTGAGGGGGGGGATCAGGAGATTATAGCAGAGATTATGGGGGGACAGGTTATGGATGGAGAATACATGAGGGGGGGTATCAGGAATTATGGTAGAGGTTTTTGGGGGCAAATTTAAAAACAGAGATTACATGGGGGGTATCATTAATTATGTAGAGATTAGGGCAAGGTAAGGATGGAGATTACTAATGGAGGTTTCAGGAGAATAGGGGAGAAGAATGGGGAGACTTTGTATGGGTTGTAGAGGGGGTATCAGGAATTAGTTTTGAGATGTATGGGGCGGATTTTTTTTATGAAATTCATGAGGGAGGTTTCGGGGTTAGGGTAGAGATGTATGGGGGGCAGGGTTTGGATGGAGATTACATGAGGGAGGGTTCAGGGGAAATTTGGGTAGAGATGTATGGGGGCGGTTAGGGTGGAATTACAGAGGGAGGTATAGGGGTTTGGTTAAAAATCTATGGGGACAGGTTATGGATGGGATTACATGAGGGGGGTATCAGGAATTAGGGTAGGAAATTTTTGGGGGGACAGGTTTTGGAGGGAGATTACATGAGGGGAGGTATAAAACATTTAAGTTAAGAAAAATGGGGGGGGGAGGTTGTGGATGAAGTTTACATGGGAAGGGATCAGGTTAGGGCAGAATGTATGGGGGGACAAGATAGGGTGGAATACTGAGGGGAGGTTAAAGGAATTAGTTTTTTGATGTTTGGGGGGGGCAGGTTTTGGGTGGGGATTACATGGGGGAGGTCCATGAATTAGGGTAAAAATGTATGGGGGACAGGTTAGGTGGAGATTACTGTTTGGGTTAAGGAAAATTTGGACAGAAATTTTAGGGGGTGAGTTTTATGGATGGAAATTACATGGGGAGGTATCGGAGATTGGGCAGAGATGCTGGGGGGCAGGTTATGGATTGAAATTTCATGAGGGAAAGGTCATCGATTTTGGGGAAGGGCCTTTTTGGTGGACAGGTTATGATGGTATTTTGAGGGGAGGGATCAGGGATTAGGGCAGGATGTATGGGGACAGGTTTGGATGGAGATTACATGAGGGGTGGTATCAGGAGATTGGGGAGAATGTATGGGGGCAGGTTTTTAGGAATTTAAAGAGGGGAGGGGGTCAGGGGAAATTTGGGCGAGATTTATGGTGGGGCAAGTTTTGGATTGTAAAGTACATGAGGGGGGTATCGGAAAAAGGCAGGATGTATGGAGGGACAGGGTTTGGATGGAGATTACATGAGGGAGGGATCAGGAATTAGGGTTGGATGTATGGGGGGGGGGTTTGTGGGTTCATGGGGGGGTTCAGGAGATTAGGGGCCCGAGATTATGGGGTTGACAGGGGGATGGATGGAGACACAGAGTGGGGGTACAGGGAAATTTTGGGGGGAAAATTTGGGGAGAGGTTATGGAGGAGATTACATGAGGGGAGGTATCAGGAGATAGGGTAGGATATATGGGAAAAGGTTATTTATGGGGGAAATTAATGAGGGGAGGTACAGGAGATTAGGGTAGAGATGTTTGGGGAGGTTTATGAATAGGATTACTGAGGTGGTATCAGGGATTAGGGTGAGAGTATGGGGGAGGGTTTTGGATGGGGATTACATGAGGTATTTTAAAAAAGATTAGGGCAAAGGTGTATGGGGGAGGTTTTTTGGATGGAGATTACATGAGGTAGGATCGGGTTTAGGGAAGAGTGTAGGGGGGGTATTACATAAAAACATAGTAAGTAGGTTGAAAAAGACGTGCCCCTCAAGTTCAACCAAGGGTGGGGTAAAAGGGTGATGGGAAGAGACAAGGAAATTAAGCCCCCCCTCACCACGGTTAATGCCCTGGAACCCCCGGCAAAAACCCAAACGTCCAGCAGAGACCGTACTTGACCCCCGGCCTCCACCCCCCAGATCCAGAATTTTACATACTACAAAGCATAAAATTCCACAGATTCACAGTTTCTTACATAAAAGCTCTTCTCCCCCTGAAAATTGAATCCTTTTTCTCTAGCGAAGGGAATGTCCCCTTGTTTTTGAGGGGGGTTCACTTGAAATCATTTTCCCCATACTTTTTGTAGGACCATTTATATTTTTATAAAAATTTTTAAACATGTCCCCCCAAAGCTTCTTTTCTAGCTAAATAATTTCAATTCTACTAACCTCTCCTAAATAATAAGATGCTCCTTTCCCCCTTATAATTTGGGTTGCTCATTTTTTGTACTTTTCTATCTCCTTACATCTCTTCAAAAACTGGGGCCCAGAACAAACCATTTTTAAAGTGAGGACGCCCCAATGCTTTGTCAGTGGTAAAAATTCATCCTTGCCCGAAGTCCATCCTCTTTTAATAACGCCTTTTCTTATTCCCCTAGAGGCAGCTGATTGACATTGCAGTTTTTCTGTAGCCCTTTGATCTACAAAACGCCCAGATCTTTCTCAACAAGCGATTCCCCAATTTTTTCTCCCCCTAGGACATATGATGCTGCAGATTGTTTTTTTACCCAATTGAAAACCCTTCTTTTTCCACATTGAAACCCCTTTGCCAAGTGGTGCCCAGCACTCAGGTGTCCAGGTCTGCTTGCAAATTTTTCAGCATTTCCGATTGCACCCCTGCATAGCTTGGTTCACTCAAAAAACGAAACCGTGCTATCGATCCCTTCCCTATATTTTTAATAAATACATTAAAAAAAGAGGACCTAATACTGAGCCCGCGGCACACCACTTATAACCGGGGCCACAAGAGTAGGATCATTTACCCCCACCTCTGATACGATCCAGCACCAGTTTTTAATCCAAAAACCACTGTTATCTCTAACCCTGGATTTAATTTACCCAACAAAAACCCTTTTACGGTACAGTGGTCAAAATTTCCTTTGCAAATCTAAAAAACAATATCCCAGCTGCCCCGTATCCAACCCTTTTACAAACCCCTAAAAACAGATCAGATTGGGTTTGACAGCTTTTGTCCTTAGTAAATCCATGGGCAATCACTAATAATATTTTTGGGTTGTCAAATACTCCTGTATATGTCCCTTATGACCCCTCAAACATTTTTTCCCCAAAAAAAGTTAAACTTACTGGTTTAAATTCCTGGGCAAACTTGGAACCTTTTGGGTGACTGCCATCAGGGCCTGGAGCCTTGTTCACATTCAGTTTATTTAACTTGGGTTTGACTTTTTTTACACTGAGCCAATTAATTTTGGCAGATGATGTATTAACAGTACTGCCACCACTACTTCTTCACTTGGGCCCCTCCCCATCAACTACTATTTCATTGATAAGTACATACTGATCTGAAGAACCTATTTAGTTCCTCTGCCTTCTCTTGGTTACCAGTGACCACCTCCCCATCACAGGTTATGGGTAGAGATTACATTAGGGGAGGTAAATTTGGAGATTCTGGCAGAGATGTACTGGGGGACTGGTTATGGATGGAGATTATATGAGGTGTGTGGGTTCAGGAGATTAGGGGAGATATGTATGGGGGGGGCAGATTATGGATGGAGGTTACATGAGGGAGGTATAAAGAGATTAAGGACAGAGATGTATGGGGGAGCGGTTATGGATGGAGTTTACATGAGGGGAGGTCTCAGGAGATTAGGGCAGATATGTATGGGGGGGACAGGTTATGGATGGGATTATAATCAGGAAATTTGGGTAGAGATAATAATAATTTTTAATAATAATAGTTTTTATTTATATAGCGCCAACATATTCCACAGCACTTTACAATTTAGAGGGTATACATACAGGACATTACACATTAAAAGAACTTACAAATGAGACACAAGGTTTTGAGGACCCTGCTCGCGAGAGCTTACAATCTATTATGTTGTATGGGTGGACAAAGGGTTAAGAAGTGCTCAGTTTTCAATGGTCCAGCCATGTTACATAAAAAGGAGGTGGTTTACATAAAAGTTGGGTGACCCTGCCACCCTGACAGTAATCTATATACAAATAAGTGCCTGTGAGTGCCCTAGTGTTGGGGAGTGCAGATATGTTGATAGCAGGTGGGGGGTTTTGCAATTAGGGATCTTGATATGCCACCTGAGAAGAGTGTTCTTAGGGCCCTCTTAAAACGTTGAGGGTTGTTTAATTGCCTGATTGTCCGCGGTAGCATGTTCCAGAGAATTGGCACCGCACTTTTGAAATCTTTGAGACGGGTAGGGAGGTTCGGATGACTGAACATGTAATCTATATCATCAGCAGAATGGAAAGCACGGGTTTGGGTGTAGACGGAGACGAGAGAGGAAATGTAGGGGGGTGCAGCACGTGGAGAGCTTTAGGGGTTGAGAGCGATGAGTTTATGTTGTTCCTGTACTGAATGGGAAACCCACGCAGTGACTGACAACAGGGTAGAGGCATCATTAAAAGCGGCTGAAAAAAAAGACAACCCTGGCTGCTGCTTTCAGGCAGATTGGAGAGGGAGAGTTTACAGAGAGGGAGACCGATAAGCAGGGAGTTGCAGTAGTCAAGACGAGAATGAAAGAGAGCAACAATGAGGGTTTCTACAGTGAGAAAGTACGGATTTTGGAGATGTTCTTGAGATGCAGATGACAAGAGCGGGCCAGGGTTTGGATATATGGGGTGAAAGACAGATTAGAATCTATATAACCCCAAGACATCGGGCCTGCTGCCTAGATTATGGTGGTTTGCCACACATTGAACAGAAATAGCAGGGTAGGGTTGGTTAGAAGATGGTGGAAAAAACAAGAAGTTCAGTCTTAGTGGGGTTTAGTTTCAGATGGAGAGAGGACATGATGTCAGAGACAGCAGACAGACAGTCACTGGTGTTTTGTAGCAGGGGCAGGAGTGATGTCTCGGGGGGAAAGGTATATATTGAGTGTCTTTCAGCGTAGAGATGGTATTGGAAGCCAAATCTGCTGAGGGTTTTTGTCCATGGGGGATGTGTAGAGTGAAAAAAGGAAAGAGGACCTAGAACCGATCCCTGAAAAAACCCCAACAGCACGGGGAAGAGAAGAGGAAAATAGAACCGGAAAATGAAAACACTGAAAGAGCGATCAGAGAGGTTTGGGAAAAGACCAAGAGAGCGGTGTCCTGGAGGCCAATGGTGCTGAGGAGAAGGTGGTGATCCACAGTGTAACGAGTATTTTCCCTGTGATTTAGCAGTGTGAGGTCATTAGAGACTTTAACTAAAGCAGTTTCTGTGGAGTGTAGGGTGCGGAAACCGGATTTTAGAGGGGGCCCCAAATATCGCCGGGCTCCAGGCCGCTGCCATGGGCCTGAAGCGCCGGCGGTCTCCGCTGGAACGCACATACAGCTGTGGGGCTTCTGCGGAGCAGAGAGCGGGGCGCTCCCTTCTCCGCAGGGCGTGTCGGACCCGCTCACCGGAGGATCGCTGGATCCTATGGTAAGCCGTAGGGCCGACACCACTGGGCTGCCGGGTCCTCATAGCACTGAGGACCCGCTGCGGCCCCGTGCTTTCTCAGCTGGCAGCGTCGCGATGAAGTGATGTCATCGCGATGCTGCCTGTCCTCGGGTGCACAGCCCGTCATAGGGGCCCTGCGCCCGAGGAGCTGCTGGAGGAGCTTGCGGCCGGGACAGAAGAGGAGCTCGGAGCCTGGAAGCAGTTTAGGTGAGTATGAATGTTGTTATTTTTGCCTGCCTGTTGCCCGATATGCCTGCTTGTGGCCCCCATACGCCTGCCTGTGGCCCCATACACCTGCCTGTGGCCCCTATATGCCTGCCTGAGCCCCATATGCCTGCCTGTAACCCCCATACGCCTGCCTGTGGCCTCATACGCCTGCCTGAGTCCCCATACGGCCGCCCTGTGGCCCCATACACCTGCCTGTGGCCCATAAAGCCTGCCTGTGGCCCCATACGCCTGTCTGTGGCCCAATACGCCTGCCTGTGGCCCCTATACGGCTGCCTGTGGCCCCGGTTCGCCTGCCTGTGGCCCCATACGCCTGCCTGGGGCCCCATACGCCTGCCCGTGGCCCCCTACGGCTGCCTGTGGCCCCTATTCGCCTGCCTGAGCCCCCATACGCCTGCCTGAGCCCCTATACGCCTGCCCGAGCCCCTATAAACAAATCATAAGCCCCCCCTAACCCCTGAGCCCCTAGCTATATACCTGCCTGAGCCCCTATATACCTGCCTGTGTGCCCCTACATACCTGCCTGAGCCCCTGCAGCTATATACCTGCCTGAGCCCTTATAGCTATATACCTGCCTGTGTGCCCCTATATACCTGACTGACCCCCTATAGCTATATACCTGCCTGAGAGTGCCTCTATATCAATATACCTGCCTGAGAGTGCCCCTATATCTATGTGCCTGCCTGAGTGCCCCTAATATCTATACCTGCCTGGAGTGACCCTACGTCTATATACCATACATGCCAACTCTCCCGTTTTTGGTGGGGGGGGGGTCCCGCTATTTGGGGTCCCCCCCCCCCCGCCATCCCGGCAGAGTTGGCATTTCTCACGCCGCCCGCAGGCAGCGGGGGCTCTTTAAATGACCGCGGCGCCGAAGTAGCGCTAATGCGCTACTCTGGCACCGCCGGTCCGTTACCACAGGCGGGTGAAGCGGCCGCAGCGTCCGCTTCACCTGCCCGGAGTCTCGCTGTGCAGGGAGGAGGCAGCAGGATCGCTCCCTCCTCCCCCTGTATGTCCGGCGCCGGTGTGCGCCATACATACAGGTCAGCGGCGCAGGGGGAGTGATGCGCGGCTGCTCTCACTCACCCTGTAACGCTGAGGGGTCGGCCGGAGCTGCAGGAGCCTGGTGAGGTAAGTGGAATTTATTATTTTATTTTTATTAGCGGTACCTGGCTACAATGGGGGGTCTACCTGGCAACAGAGGGGGCACTACCTGGCAACAGATGGGGCACTACCTGGCTACAATGGGTAGTCTACCTGGCAACAATGGGGGCACTACCTGGCAACAGAGGGGTCACTACCTGGCAACAATGAGGGCATCTACCTGGCAACAGAGGGGGCACTACCTGGCTACAATGGGGGAACTACTTGGCAACAGAGGGGGCACTACCTGTCAACAATGGGGGCACTACCTGGCAACAGAGGAGGCACTACCTGGAAAACAATGGGGCACTACCTGGCAACAGAGGGGGCTCTACCTGGAAAAAAAATGGGGGAACTAACTGGCAACAGAGGGGCACTAACTGGAACAGAGGGGGCACTAACGGGCAACAATGGGGGAACTATCTGGCAACAATGGGGGCATACCTGGCAACAGAGGGGGCACTACCTGGCTACAGGGGGGCATCTTCTGGCAACAAGGGGGGCATCTACCTGGCCAACACTGGGGGCACTACCTGGCAACAGCGGGAGCACTACCTGGCAACAGCGGGGGCACTACCTGGCAACAATGGGGGCATCTACCTGGCAACAGAGGGGGCACTACCTGGCAACAGAGGGGGCACTACCTGAAAAAACAATGGGGGGTCTACCTGGCAACAAATGGGGGGTCTACCTGGCAACAATGGGGGCACTACCTGGCTAACAAAGGGGGCACCTACCTGGCAAACAAAGGGGGCACCTACCTGGCAAACAAAGGGGGCACCTACCTGGCAACAAAGGGGGGCAAATACCTGGCTAACAAAGGGGGGCACCTACCTGGCCACCCACGGGGGGCATCTACCTGGCTACAAATTTGGCTCTACCTGGCTACAGAGGGGGCATCTACTTGGCTACAAGGGGCATCTACCTGCCTGAAAGGGGGGCCACTACCTGGTTATGGGGGGCTACTACCCTGGCTATAAGGGCATCTACCTGGCTTTCTTCCAAAGCCATTCTGCAGTTAGGCGGATTGGGTGTGGCTTTTTGAAGGGGCGTGGTACATCAAAAAGATTGGCGTGTCCATGCAATTTTTTGCCACGCCGCTCTCTTTGATCTCCTGCTTTTCCATCTTCAAAAATTGGCAACTATGGATTAGGGTAGAGATGTATGGGGGGGGGGGCAGGTTATGGATTCAGTTTGCATGAGGGGAGGTATCAGGAGATTGGGGTAGAGATGTATGGGGGGGAGGTTATGGATGGAGATTACATGAGTAAGGTATCAGGAGATTTGGACAGATGTATGGGGGGGGGGTTATGGTTGGAGATTACATGAGGGAGGTATCAGGAGATTAGGGTAGAGATGTATGGGGGGGGCAGGTTATGGATGGAGATTACATGAGGGGAGGTATCAGAAGATTAGGACAGAGATGTATGGGGGACAGGTTTTGGATGAGGATTATAGGAGGGGAGGTATCAGTAGATTATGGTAGATATGTATGGGGGGGCAGGTTATTTATGGAGATTACATGAGGGAGGTATCAGGAGATTAGGGTAGAGATTAGTGTTGAGCGATTGCGTTGGCTATCGAGATCGATCGATAGTCGATAGTCGGCCCCCTACGATAAGGTTTTTCGATATGACATCGATTTTAGCGATTACCATTAAAGTCTATGGGGAGAGC
>JAODAL010066906.1:0-17544 GCA_025379985.1 Phyllomedusa bahiana
TACCCCGGGGTCCCTGCACACTATGGGTCCTGTCCTGCAGCACTAGATAGCGGTGCTGACTCCTGGCCTCAGGAACTGCGTGCCGCCGACCCGTCCCGGCGCCCCTGCGTCTCCTGTCACCTGCGGTCTCCGGCTCCTGCGCTGATGCTTCGGGGGCCCCGCCGAGCCCTCCAGCCACACGATCCGACGCTGCTGCTGGTATGAGGCGCCGCTTTGCCTCCTGCGCGACTCCCGGTGGGTAAGCACGGCGTCTGGAACAGCTGGTGCCGGCACCTCCTCAGGCGTCACCGGGCTCCTCCGCTTCCCCCCGATCCTCTCAGCCCTCGTCGCCCTGGGTGTAGTCTGCACACGCGGGGAGCAGGGTCAGGGCTCTGCGCTGCTTATCGGCTCCTGTATGGTGCGCGTCTCGCCAAGATGGCGCCCGGGCCTCTGTCTGCAGACCTCTCGCGGCACGCTTCTCCGCCACGGGCTCCCGGGGATTCTGCAAATGGCTCCTAATCCAGGCGCCCCAGCATCTCCGCGAGGTTTCCCCTCGTTCTGATGATCTTACGGGCTAGGATGGCTCAGATGTCCGCCAGATTCCGTCTCCAAGCTCAGGAGCCCTTGTAAAAGGCGGCCATACGTGATGCCCCGCCCCCGGAAGTCCCCAAAGACTCCTTTTTCATGCACTTTTTAATCTGTGGATCAAACAGGTTTAAGGGTCATGCTGTGGCCCAGGACAGGTATATTCAATGTCCAGTTCAACTAAAATGGTGGTTGAAAGACTCTTTTTTCCGACACTTTTTTAATCTGTGGGTCATGCAGGTTTGGGGCTCATGCTGTGGCCCAGGACAGGGATAGTCTATGTCCAGTTCAACTAAAATGATGGTTGAAAGACTCCTTTTTTCGGCACTATAAATCTGTGGGTCATGCAGGTATGGGGCTCATGCTGTGGCCCAGGACAGGGATAGTCTATGTCCAGTTCAACTAAAATGGTGGTTGAAAGACTCCTTTTTCCCCGGGAGTTTTTAAATCTGGGAGTCATGCAGGTTTGGGGGCTCATGCTGTGGCCCAGGACAGGGATAGTCAATGTCCAGTTCAACTAAAATGGTGGTTCAAAGACTCCTTTGTCATGCACTTTTTAATCGTTTGGGCGACAGGTTTAAGGGTCTGCTGTGGGCCCCAAAACAGCTATAGTCAATGTCCTTCAACTAAAATGGTGGTTGAAGGACTCCTTTTTCCGGCAGTTTTTAAATAGGGGGTCATGCAGGTTTGGGGCTCATGCTGTGGCCCGGACAAAGGGGTAGTCTATGTCCAGTGAAACTAAATTGGTGGTTGAAAGACTCATTTATCCGTCACTTTTTTAATCTGGGGTCATGCAGTTTTGGGGCTCATTGCTGCTTCCAGGGCAGGGATAAACCAATGTCCAGTTCAAAGTAAATTTATGGTTCAAATCATACTACCTTCTGGCACTTTTTAATTTGTGGGTCATGCAGATTAAAGGGTCAGGCCGTGGTACAAGACAGGGATAGTGAATGGTCTGTGACTTTTTTCTGTGGCTTTTATAACCTAAGTGTGTTGCCTAAGATGTAGAACGTATCCATTTGACTGTTGTGGATGTTAATTCCAGCTTCTCCAGCCCTGTTTGGGTGTAAGAATGAAGGTGTTGTTCCTCTCCCATAGACTTTAATGGTCATCGACGATAATCTATTATCGACTATCGGAAATCGTCCTGATAATTGACGATATCGACATAATCGCTCATCACTAATTCTCACCTAAAATATCACGTGATCGGAAATTTCTAATCAACCTAAAAACCGTGCCGATTTCAACTTTGTCGATTATAATCGCCACCCCTTAATATTGACGTATCATTTAACTTTTGGTAGTGATGTATGAGGTGAACTTATTGCTGACCTCCATATATTTACATGTTGTACATACAGAATGTCACATCTATATGACCTTACATGTCCCAACCAAGTTGTTTTTAGAACAGTCCTGGTTAATATAAAGGCTGGGTGAGATGATAGACCCAATATTGCCAGCCTTTTTAGGAACAAAACAAACACCATTTTTCATTATTTTTCCTAATTGAGGGTGAGCATAAAGCAAGGGTAAATATTTTTTAACAATTGCTACTATACTTTTGTATTGGGGAGAAAAAGTGGTACTAAAAGTGGTGCCTTTAAATATTTGATTACGGGTATGCCTTCCATCATTGTTAACTAATTCTTCTTGAGGTATTTTTGCAACTTTTTTTACACTATTGTGAAGTATTGTGTCCGAATACCCCCCCCGTTTCAATTTCATGATTGATTGATTCTGTTGTACAAGAAATTCCTCCGCATTGCTACAGTTTCTTTTAATGCGTATCAATTCACCCATGGGCACATTATGTATAACGTGCCCCGGATGACAAGATAACGCGCACAAAATGGAGTTTGACGAAGTCGGTTTGACATGTGGCCTAACAGAAACTTTTGAGTTGGGAATTCCAACGAGTGTTACATCCAAAAAATTTATACTTGAGTTATCAGCAGCATAAGTGAATTTAAGATTCATGTGGTTAGTGTTGATATATCCAACAAAGTTTTGAGTGTCTGATGGGGGGCCCTCCCATATCAGGAGGAGGTCGTCAATGTAACGACCATACCACCTGATATGGGAGGCAAAAAATATTGTCCTCAGATAACAAATAGGACTTCTCCCACAATCCCATAAAAATATTTGCCAGGGAAGGGGAGAATTTGGCCCCCATGTAAGCACCTGTGAGTTGTAAAAAGAGTTGTTTATTGAACGAAAAAAAGTTATGAGTTAAGAGAAAATAAACCGCCATAATCAAAAATTCTTTAAGTTCCAAATCGTATGTACTATATTTATTAAGAAATCTTTGTAATGCGGCCAGTGCTATATCATGAGACATTGAAGGGTATAAAGCAGTGACATCACATGTCAACCATTATTATTTTTCACCCCCCGTTTTTTTCTTGTGGATTCTGCCAATTTCACCAAATCTTGCTCAATTGACTCCTGAAAAGAATCTAATATTTCGGGTCGTGAATTTACCGGGTAAAAATAAGGATTATATATGGTAAATTTTTTAGGATTGGAAACCATTGCATTGCCCTCCATATGTAATGTCTCCAATTCAGATATGGCCCTAAGTTCTCTAAAATGCAATGGATTATGTAACCTATTCTCATATGTATTTCCTGAAGTGTTATTTTCACCCTGATCTAAAGGATTTTCTTTGGTGATATCTTCATCATAAAAATGTTTTTTAATAGTCAAACACCTGGCAAATCGGTTAACATCAATAATAGTATTAAAGACATCAAAAGAATTAGTAGGAGCAGAGTTCAGTCCCCGTGAAAGAACGTTGATCTCAACATCCAACAGGATATGTGCAGAAAGGTTTAAAACCAGACTCTCCTTCTCCGTCGATTGTGCTTGCCTCGGCCTCTTCCTGTGTTTCCGACCTGCTCATCTAGCCTTTCTTTTAGAAAAGGCTGTGCATTATCCTGATACGACCTAGTGTTCATTTGGGTATTAGATGTAACTCTGTCATTGGCTGAATTGTCATTGTGATATACTGATACAGATATATGTATTATTGGTACAATATAATATAATATAATAAAATACATTTTTACAATAAAACATTTTAAAACATATATTATCATGATAAATAAAAATATATCTTACTGTTTACTCATTTATACTCCTAAAATGAATAAATCTACATATTTAATACATATATAAAAGATATGTTAAAATAAGAAGATACAATAACAGACTCAACTATTAAATACACAATAATTCTCTCAAAACATTAGCAAATAACACACACATCACTCAATGATCTTATGTAATTCATTGAGGCCGTGGAGTTTAAGTGTATTTAAACGGTAGATCCAGTATATTTCTCTAGTTTTTTCTGCCTATATCTTGTTCCAATCCCTATGTGTTCAGGCTGCGCCTGATATCGGGCTGTAAAGACCTTGTTGCCCATAATGTCTAATATATAATGAATTATTGGTTACTGTATGACATATTGTGTCTTTAATTGATTTGTAAATATGTAGATAATTTTGTAATTATTATGTCTTTTCTAATTATATGTGATTTTGTTTGTTTCTTGCGACAATTTTTGACGAAGGCCTAATGGTGGTCAAAAACGTTGACGTTCTTATTGTCGCCAATATGAAATGTATGTGAATTTCAATAAAAACTTAAAGGGGTTTTGCCAAGAAGTAAAATTGATGTGTAAATTAAATAATAAACATTTTCACCATTCATCATTATTAAAAATTCTGGACCGTTTTTAGCTGCCCCTTTAGTGATCCATTGTTTACAGCATGTCTCCAGGAGATACGACCAGGGCTGTGAGCTCCTCAGTCCTGGTCGCACATGATCAGACATCACCTCTCCTCTCAGGCAGCTACTGAGTGTTTGTAAATTAAATAATAAACATTTTCACCATTCATCATTATTAAAAATTCTGGACCGTTTTTAGCTGCCCCTTTAGTGATCCATTGTTTACAGCATGTCTCCAGGAGATACGACCAGGGCTGTGAGCTCCTCAGTCCTGGTCGCACATGATCAGACATCACCTCTCCTCTCAGGCAGCTACTGAGTGTTCAAACCCCAGGTGCTGTCATTCTACTCCTGTCCTCTATATTCCTTAGTAATTAGTCCAACAGTGCAAATAAAAGAAATAAGAAACTTCAATGAGGTATGTGCATTGAAAAAGAGAAATAAACTCCACAGGTTTGGTTCCTGCAGGGATTTGAACCTAGGATCCTTGTGTCTGGAGGCAAAAGTTTTAGCTTTGAGCTACAATGTGGCTTACTTACAGTTCTACACATAAACAGACCTTTCTTTGACTAAAGAGAGGAAAGGCATGGCGATGTCATCCTGCAGGGTCACATGATGTGCAATTCAAACAAATCACACACGCCCCCTTATGAGCACACAGAGCTGAAGAGCTGGATACAAAAGGTATGAAATGAGATTGTGGCAAAACCCCTTTAATAAGCAAGGAAAGTGCGATTGATTATGAATTCTATACAATTCTATTAAAATAGAGTCTATCTTACTGTAATTGTATGCATGTCTTGTGCGCTCCCTGCCGTACATTGCTGTGCAAGAAGCTTCCTGTCATAAGCCCCAAGACTAATGCACTAGGCTTGGGGCCGAGAGCAGACGGACTCGCTGAGGGAGTGTGGAGAGGTGAGTACCTACCTACCGGGGGCCCCTAGTCTAGTATCCGGGAGCACCTATCTGCCTACCTGTGAGCCCCTAAACGACCTACCAAGAGGCCCCTAAACTACCTACCAGGGGGCCCAGTTATCTACCTACCAGGGGACCTCTAATCTACCAACCAGAAGGCCCCTAATCTACCTACTCGGGGCCCCTAATCTACCTATTGAGGGGCTCCTATCCTCCTACCCCTACCTACTAGGAGGCCCCTAATCTACCTACCGGGGGCCACTAATCTACCTACTGGAAGGTCCATTATCTTCCTTCTGGGGGGCCCCTAGTCTACCTACCTACCCTTAAATACTGGGGGGCTCCTAATCTACCTAACTACAGGTGGCCCCCAAACTACCTACCGACCTACTGGGGACCCCTATCTAACTACTGGGGGGGGGCCTCTAATCTACCGACCTACAGGGGGTCTCCTATCTACCTACCACTTCCTACTGGGGGGGCTCCCCAATCTACCTACCAATATCTACAGGGGGGCCACTAATCTACCTACCCCTAGCTACTGGGTGGCCCCTATTTACCTATCTACCTACTGTAGTCCCTATATACCTACTTACTGGGAGGCCCCTATCTACCTAATTACCGGAGGGCCTTATCAACCTAATTACTGGGCGACCTCAATCTACCTACCTACTTAATGCGGGGCCCCAATCTATCTACCTACTTACTGGAGGCCCTATATACCTACCTACAAGAGGGACAACCTATATACCTATTTAAATACTAGAAGCCCTATATAACTAAATAATCATGGGGAAGCATATATACCTACCCACCAAGGGGGCCTATATACATAGCTTCCAGGTGCCCTACCAACCTAATTACCAGGGTACTAAGTGGGTAATTATTACCATTAACGGCACTATGGATGGGGGATTTGTACATAGTGAGGAGGTGGGGGCACACAAAAAGGGTGGGAAGAGGGGATGGGAAAAGGGGGGGAGTCTCAGATGTTTGTGTTTATAAATCCTGGGGGCAAGTGAGGGCCCGGGGGGAATTTTTAAGGAGTGGACGGAGAAGAAATGAAAAAGCGAAAAAATAAATCAGACAAGCGTAAACCTGTCTTTAAAAATGTAAATGAAATGTATGCACTTTTTATCTCCCAAATTTAGGGCCACTGATTGGTGGTAATATTTGGTTTTGGGTTAATATTTAAATTTCCCGGGAAACAGTATTTTGGGGGGTAGTATTCGTGTTTTATGGTGGAAAATAGGGTGGTGATGTTGGGGAAAGGGGAGTATTTTTTGGGGCTTTGTATATTGTTGTTTTTAGGTTATATTGTTTTGGGTATACTGGTTTGGTTCGTAACTTTTACAGTGGTATTGTAAACCATAGGGTTTGGTGATATGTGGCGGTTTATTTGGTCATTGTATTTGTTATTTGGTTATATTGGTTGGGTTATATGATTTGGCCCAGTTACATTTAGTGGTTTGCCCCAAATGCAGTGATCATGTGGGATTTTTTCCCTCCCCCTTGTATTTTACTGCCCCGCCAATATAGAAAACCCTTGTATGTTGAAAATTTCAAACAAAAAACCCAAAACCCAAAAATGGCGGAACTCGTTTCATTTGTTTCAGAAGGAAACGGGACACGTCAAACCCCGGGTATTGTAGACCCTTTGGGGCCCAGTAAGCTTTAGTTTGTATAGGTGTGGGATTTATGCCAGGGAACGGAGTCAAGGGGGGGCCCCCTTTTCTTCACTGGAGCCCCACCAAAAGGGTGGTGGCCCTTTAACTGGGGGGAAAAAACCCGGTTTCATTTTCCCCGAGTGTGGCTATTTCGTGGTAAATCATGGAGGTCATAGGTCGGGTTTTTTTTGGGCCCACTGCCCTTTTAAAATTCCAGACCCCCGAGTGTTTTCCCGGCCCCCAAATGCGTGCTTTTGAACACCCCAGCCCGGGTTTGAGGAGGACGGTAAGAAAACAAAAAAGGCCCCCTGCTATCTATGTTTTTGGAAGATTTAAATTTTAAATTTCTCCCCCATTATGTTCTATATTTCTTTCACAACCTCCTTCATTGTAGTGGTGTTACTGATGGAACTGCTGTTCAAGGAGCTAGGCTAGTTGGTGCACATATGGGTGTAGATGTAGCTGAAGTGCTGTGTGAGCACCGTTTACTTGTCAGAAAATTAGAAATACTCTAATTAATTTGGGAAAGGGTTTCTTACTTTAAAATTATCTAAAGAATTCCTACCACCCTTTACTTTGTTAGTCCAAATAAATCCAGGCTCAATATTAATTAAGCAGAAGATTCAGCAGGCTTTTTACAGTCAGGAATCTGTGTAAAATGTAAGGAAAACATGATCCATCACGTCAACATGGTTTGCTAAACCCTTAAAAATTTCCCTTGTCTGGGGCCCGACCTTTCACCAACAAAAAACTTTTGGGCCTTTTATTATAAATCCCAAAGAACACCCAGGACGGGTTTTGACCCGCTAGAAACCTGGACCCAGAAAAACCAAGGGGGAAAAACCCTTTCCCTCCCCAAAAAAATCCCGCAATTGGTCTACTAAATTTCGGGAACGTTTGCGGACTGTTGAAAAAAAGGGAGGATATGCACAAAATTTAGTTACTGGGGCTTTTAAAATGTTTTTCCCTTTAGAGTATGGGGGAATTTTTAAAAAAATCCGTTTTCGGTCACTTCGCCGAATTTTCCGACAAAAAAAAATTTGGGTCCAAATTTACTTGGGCACGAATCCCCTTTAAAAAAGGCTTTTTTCCAGGCTGACGGCCTGCAGGGTGCTGTAGAACTTTGTGCCATGCTTAAATATGCAGTGGGGATTTTGGGTTTGGTTTTAAATAAAATTTTTGTGTTTTAGTATAAAACCGAGATGACTCCCGCCGCTTTTTAAAATTTCGCTTCACTAAAAAAATTCCCCTGGGCATTTTAAAGAGGGAAAAACTGACCAAAAAAATCAAGCTGGAATGTACCCTGATAAAGTATCCCAGCCGAAAGTTGGGAAAAAAAAAAAGGCTGAAAAAGCTCGGGTTTGGCAACATTTGTGACAGATTGGGGAAAGGTGAGGGCGGCCCAACCCAAACGCGGGCATGAGGTCAGGCAGGGGGCCAATGACTTTTCGGGGGGGTGGCAAAACCAGGGGAAAGGCCAAAAGAGTGGAACAATAAAATTTTGAGAGCGGGGCCCACGGCGGGGCAGCAGTATGGGGTTCGGGAGGGGGCACAATGACTTTTTGGAGGGGGCCCAAAACAGTATTAGGCCACAGAGTGGACAATGAAAACAGTGTGGAGGTCCCCGGACGCAGCAGCATGGGGGATCAGGCGTGGCACAATGACATTCTGGAGGCGGAAAAAAAAAACGTATTGGGCCCAACAGAGGGGCCCACAATAAAACAAAGGGGTGGAGGCAGGGCCCGGGCACCCAGTATAGATCAGGCATTGGCAAAATGAAATTTTGGAGGGGGCCCTCAAAAACAGTATTGGGCCCACAGGGGGCCCAACAATCACACAGTGTGGGGGTTCACGGTGGCAGCGTATGAGGCCCGGGGCAGGGGCCCACAATGACATTCTGGAGGGGAAAAAAAGTTTTTGGCCCACAGAGTGGCCCCAAGGATACAGTGTGGAGGGTCAGACAGGAGCAGCATGAGATCAGGCAGTGGCACAATGACATTTTGGAGGGGCCCAAAAACAGTTTTAGGCCACGAGTGGGCAAAAATCAACAGTGTGGAGGTCACAGGGGGGCAGCAGTAGGGAGGTAAGGGCAGTGGCAAAGGGACATTCGGGGAGGGGGCCCAAAACAGTATTAGGCCACAGGGGGCCCACAATAAATTACAGTGTGGAGGTAAACAAAAGCAGAAGCTTGGATCAGGCAGTGGACAATGACATTCGGGGAGGGGGCCCAAAACTTATTAGGCCCAGAGGGGCAAAAATCACCCCGTGTGGAGGTCCGGCGGCAGCAGTTTGAGTTTCAGGCAGTGGCAAAATGACTTTTCTGGAGGCGGTTAAACATTTATTGGGCCCAGAGGGGCCAATCACACAGTGTGGAGGTCCGGCCCGGCCCAGCTGTATGAGATGGGGGGGCAAGTGGCACAATGACATTCTGGAGGGGGGAAAAAACGTATTGGGCCCAAACAGAGGGGGCACAATAAACACGTGTGGAGGTCAGGGCCCGGCGCAGTATGGATCAGGGGGGGCACAATGACATTTGGGGTGGCAAAACGTATTGGAAACGGGAGTGGCACTAATCACACAGTTTTGGGAGGTCCGACGGCGGGCAGCATGAGATCGGGCATTTGGGCAAAATTGAATTCTGGAGGTGGAAAAACAGGAGGAAGCCACAGAATGGCAAAAAGGGACTGAGAGGGAGGTCAGGGCCCGGGGCAGCACCCATGAGGTCAGGCAGTGGCCCCAATAAACCCGTGTGGAGAGCCGGCAGGGTCACGCAGCAGCATGGGTCAGGAGTGGACAATGACATTCTGGAGGGGGGCAAAACAGGAGGGGGGCCCACAGGGGGGCCCCAATGATGAGAGCGGGGGTCAGGGGCCGGCAGCAGCTTTGGGGTTTCAGGCATTTGGCACTTGACACATTTTGTGGGGGGACTTTGGCACCCACCCAGCAGCAGCAGGAGGTCAGGGGGGGGCCCAACAATGACACAGTTGGTATTTTCCGGCAACAGCAGCAGCAGCATAAGGTCATGGGAGTGGGCCCAATGAAGAGTGTAGAGGGTGGGGGGCCCAATCCCCCAGTCCCGGGTAAAGATGGGGGTTAGGCAGGGAGAAACTGGCGCAAAAATTGTGGGGCATCAGAAGGGTGGCGGAATCAGAATAGTAGTGAGGACAGGTATTTTAAAACCCAGCTGCCCGCCAAAAGGCTTTTGGGGGGTGTGGAAATCCGGGCCCAAATCCCGCCTAAAACTTCTTGCCCAAAGGTCGGGTCGTTCCCACATTTCCCGTGGACAAGCGGGTTCTCCTTGGGGTAAATAAATGGCCCCCGCCGAAATGAAAAACCCGCCCCTGATGCCCCTTTTATCCCCGGGCCGGGGGCAGGAACGGCTTCTCACTGAAAAATTTGGCAAGTTGCGGGGCCACACACCCATTTTGGCTCCCCAAGTAGCCCAGCGGATCTTTAACGAGGGGAGAGGGCTGTCCAAGTGGGGCCAAACTGTTGGTTGGGGAAATGTCCGGTCCTGCTGCTGCTGGCTGGGGGTTTTGCCCCCCCTAAAATAGGGGGGGGGAAAGAAGTCCCTCATCAGTGACCCCGGGCCCTTTAGGTTACGGACTGATGGAGCGGGGGTTTACGGGCTCCTACCCCCCCCCCTTCCCCAGAAACCCGCGGTTTTTGTCGTGAGTGCTGAGGAACCCCCGGTCAGCCCGGGTTCAGGGGAGGGACGAGGGGCCGCAAAAAGGCAGCGGCCAGGTTTAAAGGAGGATTTCCCTATATTTATTTGAGTTTGTCTTCCCCCTTCAATAGCGGGGGAAAAAGGCTCCCATTTTGGATGGTAGCAAAAGGGTCCCAATGGGGGGGAGGCCAGAAGTCATCCCCTGGGGGTTTGCTGCCCTATTCGGCTGTCATTTCCCAGGAAAATCAGCTTTCCCGCGGGCCATTGCACAAGTAAACCCCCCGGGGGGCCCCCTGCCTCCATTTTCCTTTATACTGCCACGGTGCTTGGGGGGGTCATCTGCCTCGTCTTCCCATCCCCCATCCACCTCCTCCAACTGTTTCCTGCCCCTCCTCTTTTGGGCCCCTGGGTAAAAAATTTCCACTCATTTCACCAGACAATGCTTCTGCGAAATTTTCCCTTTCCTCCCTCCTCCAATTTAAGTCCCCACCGGACTAATGTGGCCCGAATGTAGTCGCCACGTCCCCGGGTTCCCCTCCCCAAGCAGATTTTTTCAGCATCTTTTCCAGGCGGGAAGCAGTGGAATGACTTTTTTTTCCCCGTAGTCCGGGCCGACTGACATATAACGGGGCCCCCTCGAAAGGGGCCTAAAAAAAAAACGGCAGGTTTTAACGCATGAGCTCCCATTGGCTGACATAAAAAGTTCCCACGGGGGAGTACTTCTGTCTGCCGGGATCATAAAAAAATTTTTTAAAAGGGCCCCTTTCTTTTGTTTTTTCAGTTTTGCCCAAACATGTGCAGGGCTGAAAATTCCCAGGGGGTTTGGAAACACGAATATAAAGGGGTGGGGTTGGGGGAGGGCCGTTTTTGCCGCTGCAACCCCGGAGGAGGGTTTTCCCTCCTTTGTACAAAATGGTAAAGTGCATATCCTGTTTCCTGGAATTTTCGGGAATGTTTGAAGATCGGGGGAAGACTTCAGGAACCTTTTCACAACCCAGATTGAACCCCGGTGCGCCTTTGAAGGGCGCTGGCCCATCCCTCCTTTTTTGCGCGCGGACCCATGCCCCCTCCCATTGTCCGTCACCAGGGTTTCCCAAATTTTCATTTGGGCGGAGAAAAGCCACCATCGATTTCTTGCTGCTTTGACGCGGAGAAAGTTCCTCCCCTTTTGTGACTTGTTCCCCGAGGCAACCCAGGTGTAGAATGGTGACCCCGTGTCCCCTTTCCCAAATGTGGTATAAATGGAGCAGACTTTGGGGGGGCTGAGTGGTGGTGAGGGTGGAGGAGGGGAGGGGGGCTTTGGCAAATTTTTGCAGCGGGTTTGAAAAAATTTTGGAAGGGGGAAAACCCGGGCTTTCCCCTGCCCAAAATTGTTGGGTGTGCCTGGGCAGGAAGAACATTCACCCAGGGGGCCTTTAAAGGACATGTTCGGGCCCTGACCCGTATTTACAGCCCCAAAGGACGTCCGCGCTCCCGGGGCCCCTTTGGAACAAAAACCGATAAGTAAAGGGACGGGACCCCCCCTTTCTTTTTTCTACTTATTTATGAGAGTGCTGGAAATCCCTTTTTTGGAAAAAAAAAATTCCCGGCTTGGAACTCCCATCTCGGCTGGGCCCCAAAGGGGCCTTAGTTCTCTGAATGGTGCTGATTTCCCCATTTGGAAAAGGGTGGGACTCCCAATCCCAACAACTTGGACGGGGACCCATGGTCAGCGGGCTGCACCTTAGGATGTTGGAGGGCCTTATGTTGTCTCTTTGCAATCGCCTCCCCTCTAAACGATTCTGAGGCCCATGAGTAGCGGGGGGAAGCGGGCATTGGCCCGGGGCAGATGATGTTAAGAGAAACAGCCCCCTTCTGCGGGAGGGGTTGCAGCCTTAATGGCGGGAAGGGGCATGCGACCCAAGGGGGCATTGTGCGGCGGCGGGGGGGGCGGGGAGTGGACAAAAACATCGGGAGCCAGTTTCCCCCGGGGCCACAAAATGGGAGGGCTGCTTGTGTTGACACGGGGGGGCCGTGGGGGCCCCCGTTAGCCCCCTGGAAAACGCTTCATTTCTCCCCCACAGATTTTTTACATACCCATATTCGGTTTCCCCCCCGGTTCTTAGCAAAAAAAACTGCCACCCCGCCGAGGTTATGGGGTTTTTTACCGCCCAACGCTCCGAAGGAAGTGATACTGCCCCCCGCTGCCTCGCTGAGCCCCTGTCCCGCTCTTTTTTGGGCCCTCCCGAAGCGGGATTTTTTTACCCCGTTCCGTTGGGTTCCCGACCTAAACACTGCTGCTTCCTGCGGGCCCCCAGGGCCACACACCCCCCTTTGTTTGGCTGCCCCGTTTGGCTGCCGACGCGCAAGTGACCCCCTTTTCCCCCTGACATGTTTGAAGCCCTTTCCCCTTCCCCCCGGCCCCCCAAGTCCCGGTCGGTTCATCATCATTTTTTGTGTTTCATCGTATTGCGGGCCCTCATCCCCCGGTTTTGGTATCCCGGGAGGCGGGCCCCTTTCTAACAACATGACCTCCCACATCCCACTCTCCCACATCCCACTTTGCTGTTTCTGCAAGAAGCAGGGGATTTTGGGGCCCCTTTTCTTCACTGCCAATTAGCTGCTGATGCCCCCCTCAAATTGTTCACCCCTGTTTATATAGGGCGCGGGCCCTAGACCCTTATTTAAAAATCTCTGGTTTGGGGGAAACGGAGGGCCCAGAGGGGGCGGGGAGGAAAAGGTGAGGGGCCGCTGACCCGCTCCCGGGCCATGCCTGCAAAGGGTTTGTGTCTGGGTTCCACCGCTCTTGACTGGGGTTGTCAGATGCCCACCCTGGGGGAAGGGATAAACCTAGTCAACCAAATTAAATAAACCCTTTGGGGTTGCTAAACCCAAACCCCAACGGCCGCTAGAAAGGGCAGCGGCAGTTGTGGCCTCAAAGAGTGACCCCTGCTGTGACGTCCCTTGCTGTGCTGCGACCGGGCCCCGTTAGGGGAAAGGGTTTTTGCCCCTGCCACTCGCAAGGGGGGCGAGCCTGCCAAACCCCTCTGTCTGAAAATACTGTTTGTTCTAAAATGGGTTTCAGACATGTTTGATGATTTATATCTGTATATGAAAAAATTTAAACCCTGTTTTTTACCCCCAAATGAACCCCAGTTTCCCGCTTGGGGAAACCCCTTTGGGTATAAATTTCGTCCACAAATGGGGGCCCGGGAAAAAAATTTTTGTAGTCCGTTTAAAAAAAACTGTGTGTTTTTCTAAAAGTAAAAACACAAAAAAAGGCTTTTTTAACCTTTGGGCATGAAATTTGGCCACAGGAAAAAATTTTATATATTTTGGGGTTGAAAAAAACGGTTTTTTTTGTCGCACACGCAAAACCCAAAGGGGTTAATTTTAACCCCCGGATGTAAAATTTCGCCAAAAAAATTGAGCCGACAAAATTTGTAGCTTTTAGGTGTTACAAATTTCGGGGTTTTCTGCCAAACAACAAGAGATACCGGGTTTTAATTAAACCTTTGCTTGTGGGAAATTTGGCTAAGGGAAAAAAATTTTTATATTTTGGCCCTTTTAAAAAGAAAGGTTTATTTTTTGTCAGCACACCCGAAAACAACGTTTTATTAACCCCTGGAAAAGGAAAAAATTTTCCCAAAAAGAATTGAGCCCCACAAAATAGTAGCTTTTGTAGCGTTTTTAAAAAATTTTCGTGGTTTTCTACGCCCCCCAACAAGAGATACAGTTGTAAAATTTAAACCCTTTTCTTGTGAAATTTTTCTACAGGAAAAATTTATATATTTTGGGGGTTGGAAAAAACGGTTTCTTGGGGCAGACCAACCAGCAAAAAAAACGTGGATGTTTAAAATTGCGCAAAAGAAGTGAGCAAACCAAAAAATAAGGGGGATTTGTAAATTTTTTAAAAATCGCTGTTTCTTTAGTTTAATTTCAACAGGAACTGGCTTAGAAACCCAAATTGGATATTGAATGATTGCAGTTTCGTGGACGCACACTGGATTTCGATCCAATTTCCCCCAAAAAAATTGAAATTTGAAATTAAGGGGGAACAGTCTCTGGGGGACAAGCTGAGACACCCCACGAAATCGTTTATAAAAATCAATTCTTCAGTAAGAGCTATCAGCCGTGGCAGCCCCTTCCCTGTGAGCCCCCGGGCGTGCGCCCGGGAACTTATTTTAGTGCGGTGACGTCACAGAATCCGCCGGTCTCTGATTGGGGTTTCACCTCTGCAATGTCATGCAGGCTAGCCCTTCTTCCTCCCAGGTGCTTTGCCCCATGTGCTCGCAGCCATTTTATCTTTCAAAAGGCACACTTCGTTCACCCGAATGTCCCCCAAAGTTCGACTTCGTTCCAAACCCGGGAAGTTTTCCTGAAATTCTAAACGAATTCCACTTCGTTAGAATAAAATTCGCCCATCTCTACAAATTGCCATCAATTTCTTGATTTTTTTTTTGTGTGAAATGGAAAAATCTCTAACTTTCAACTTCTGATCTGTGTTTCATGTTCATTGCATTCTTGGTTTATATTTTATAGTGTCCTAAGTTTTCTGGAAATAAGGTTATATTATGTCCCTACTCTCAAGTCCATGACTATTTTAATACATTACAATATCCTACTGGCCAAAGGCAGCTAATTGACATTGCATGCTTTATGTACAGTGGTGCTCAAAAGTTTGTGAGCCCTTCAGAATTGTCTATATTTCTGCATAAATCTAACCTAAAACCACATCAGTAGCTGTCACATATATTAGACCATGGTCATTTATTTATTCAGAAACATTATCCAATGTGATATATCTGTGAGTGGCAAAAGTATGTGAACCTTTGCTTTCAGTATCTGGTATACCCCCTTGTACAGCAATAACTGCACTTAAACATATTCAGTAATTGTTGATTAGTTCTGCACATTGTCTTTGAATAAATTTAGCCCATACCTCTATATTAAACAGCTTCAACACGTTTAGCTTGGTCAGTTTCCTCCGATGAACTATTTGCGTTAGGTCCTCCCTGATTAATGTCAGGACTTTGACTTGGCTATTCAAAAACTTTAACCTTATTCTCCTTTAACTAGTTTTTTGTAGAATGACTTGTGTCATTGTCTTGTTACATGACCCACAGACTCTTGCGTTTCAGCTCACATTCAGAGTCCACCAATGATAGTAAGCCATCCTGGCCCAGATACAGCAGAACATGCCCTTACTATCACCACTATGTATCACAGATGGTGTGAGGTTTTTTTCTGAAATATTGTGTTTTTCATTCTTCAAACATAATTCTTCTCATGTAAATGAAAAAAATTTCATTTATTCATCCACAAAACATTGTTCTAATAGCCTTTTGGCTTGTCCAAGTGAACTTAGCAAACTAGATGGGCATCAATGTTCTTTTTGGAGAGCAGCAGCTTTGTCTTTGCAGTGCTATCATGCACACGGTTGTTGTTCAGTGTCCTCCTCATAGTGACCTCATGAACATTAACATTAGCTACTGTGAGAAACACCTTCAGATGCTTAGATGTTACCTTGAGTTCCATTATGACCCTTAGGTAATAATCTTGAATTTTATTCATTTGTACATAATATCTGACTGTGGATTACAAAAGTGCAAACTTTTTAGAAATGGTTTTATAACCTTCTTGAGCCTTATTAGCATCAACAACTTTTCTTATTAATTTTCCTTAAGAGGTAATTATAATAATTTTGACTCATTTTTTTTATTTGGTTTACTTTATCTACTCTTAGGACTCAAAATCTAATATAATTTTAGGTCAAATGCATGCATAAATATAGGAAATTCTGAAGGGTTCACAAACTTTCCACCACCACTGTAGTCTGTGATCCACCCAATACACCCAGATCCTGCTCAACAAGTAAGTCCCAGTTTTCCTTCCCTTATGACATATAATGCATGTTAATTATTGGTACCCAGCTGCATAACTATATCCACATTGAAACTTATTTACCAAGAGGATTCTCAAACACTTAATGTTTCCAAGTCTGCTTGCAATTTATAAACATCTTCCATAGATTGCACTATGCTATCTGCAGGGCTGCCATCAATTATAAATTTCAGGGCTCTCTACAGCCAAAGCAACTGCCTCCTTTTCTCCCCCTCCCAAAAAAAAAAAATCTTCATTTGTGCCATTGTTTCTGGGTTTAATTCTTGTTGGAGTCTACATCATATACTTAAATCAATATGCTATTCTCATTTTGCGGGTCAGTACATATAAAAGGGTAAAAAAATAATGACACATCATCACTGCATGTCTCTTCTAAATAGTGACTAATACTACTATAATGTTACTGACCAAACCAATATACCAAGACCAATATTACCAAATAACAATATATACAGACCAAATTATACCGCCACATATCACTACCATACGGTGACAAATACCATTACACTGTTACTCATCAAATCAATATATGAAGAACAATACTATCAGTAACACCAATATACAAGAACCAAATAATATTACAACATCATGACAACAAGGTGACTAATTATTACAACCCTACTGTTGGTGAAAAAAAATTGAAAAAACCATTACATAAACCATTACATAAACTAATATTACCATAATATACTGATCATATAGTGGTAGATACCAGTTGTACATTGCGCTCTGCACACATATAAGTGATCTAGAAGGCTAAACAGCCGTAATTGGAGGGTCCCAGAATTATGTCTGAGCAATTACTGCATCGCTGGGTCCATGGGTACCACTGGTAGAAAGAACAGGTTGTAGGCCATAGGATTTCTAACAGTATAGTATAGGTAAATGGTTCTGCACACCAAAGGATTAATGAAAAATTGGGTGCTTTTTATCAGGTGGAACAGACCAAAGGTCTATAGTCAATTAGCACATAAAAAACCAACCCCCACAACCAAAAAGTTGTTTTTTTAAGGGGTATTTATTAACAATAGCCGGGGAGGACAGGAAAGTTTTGAGTATTGCACTCATCAAAACATTAGGGACAAAGGTATAGAGTAAGTTTTTTAAAAA
>JAODAL010066907.1:0-17543 GCA_025379985.1 Phyllomedusa bahiana
TCAGCACAGGACGGTCCAGATAGGGCTTTTTTAGTAAAGGGGTTATGATGGCGGTGTTTGAAGGAAGATGGAAAGATCCCAGTGGAGAGAGGTTACAGATAGCAGTAAGGTGAGAGAGGACAGCAGGAGAAATAGACTGGACGAGGTGGGATGGAACGGGGTCAGTAGAGCATGTGGTGGGGCGAGCAGACAGGAGAAGCCTGGACACTTCTTCCTCTGTCGTCGGGTCAAGGGCTGAGAGTAGATTAGAGGACGTGTGGGGAGGGACAGGATGGGTATTATTTGGGGATTGTGATGTGATGTTTTGCCGGATATTTTCAATTTTGTCTTTGAAGTGAGTGGCCAGGTCTTCAGCACAGAGGTCAGTGACCGGAGCCTGAGCTTTAGGCCTTAGGAGGGAGTGGAAGGTGTCAAAGAGGCGTTTTGGGTTGTTGTGTAGTGTGGAGATGAGGGAGGTGAAATATTTTTGTTTGGCGCAGTGAAGGGCAGTGTGATAAGTCCTGAGCATGAATTTGTAGTGGAGAAAGTCTGCAGGTAGCTTTGACTTTCTCCACAGCCGCTCAGCACACCTGGAACATCGCTGGAGAAAACGAGTCTGAGGTGTGTGCCAAGGCTGCGGGCGTCTGACTCTGGTGGTGCGGTGTGTGAGTGTGCTGCAACACGTCCAGGGTGGTTGTGAGAGTTTCATTGTAACGTTTGACAGCCTGGTCTGGACAGGAGAGGAGGAGATTTGGGCAGTGAGAACTGTTATGGTGTCTGTGAGTTCCTGAGTATTAATGGAGCGGATATTTCTGTATGGATGATGGCAGGTTTGTCCAGAGAAGGCTGAGAATTAGTGATAATGAAGGAGATATGATTGTGGTCAGAGAGAGAGCATAAGGAGAATTAGTGAAGTTAGAAATTGAGGAAAGATGACAGAAGACCAGATCCAGAGAGTTCCCATCCTTGTGGGTTGGGGAGTCAGTAAACTGCAAGAGGCCATGAGAGGAGGTTAATGAAAGAAACTGTGAGGCAGAAGGAGACATGGGGTCATCAATGGGGATGTTGAAATCACCCATGATGAGAGTGGGCATTTCAGAAGAGAGGACGTGTGGGAGCCAAGCGGCAAAATGCTCCAGAAACTGGCGGGGTGAGCCGGGAGGTCTGTACACAACCGCGACTCTGATGGAAAATGGCTGAAAGAGTCTGAGGATGTGGACCAAAAAGGGGGGGAAAGTGAGGGAGGGTGCAGGAGGAAGGACCTGATAAGTGCAGTGTGGAGAGAGAAGTATGCCAACTCCTCCACCCGGCCTGTTCTCAGGTCTGGGGGTGTGGGTGAAGTGTAGCCCACCATAGGTGAGAGCGGCAAGGGAAGCGGTGTCAGATTGCTGGAGCCATGTTTCTGTGAGGGCCAGCAGGTTGAGGGAGTTGGAGAGAAAAAGGTCATGAACAGCAGTGAGTTTGTTGCAGACGCTAACAAACATCCATACAGAAATTGACCTGAGCTTTGGATTTTAAATGTTGCAGAAACATTAATAATTTATTTTGGATGTTTCTCATCTACTCCATTGGGGTGTTTACATGTGCAATAAATCCATCATCAGATTACATTCACATCACTTCTTTGATGTGCGTTTAGCATTTGTATCAGGAAGGCTCCTGCTGTACATGCTTTATGTTGCTATAGGATTAAATAGCACGTAGGAAGCCAAAAGTGTTTTTATATTTGGTATGCATCTATATGCCACAAAAGGGAATGGAATGGTATAGTAATCTTTGATCTTCCATACTATGGCATCCAGGCTTTTACTTTGTGGGTCCTTGACCGTACCATAGAATATACTGGAAGCGTGAAATATATTTAACCCTTGAGCATTTTTTGGGGGCATCCATTCTTTTTTTTTCCCCCTGGTCTTTTAAGAGCAAAAAAGTTTTTTATTTCCCCCTCTATAAGACACATGAGGTTTTATTTTTGTGGGTCCTCCCCGACCATAAAATAAACGGGAAGCCGTGAAAAATTTCTAAGTGGGACGGAATGTGTAGAAAAGTACTTACGCCATGTTATGGGGTTTTGGTTTTTAAGGCGTTCACTCTTCTATATAAATTGTGTTATCTGTATTTTGCAGATTGATACAATTTCAGCAATATCAAATATGTAGGGTTTTTCATTATCTTATAGTCCCGTAAAAAAAATTCAAACATTTTACATTTTTTTTACATTTTCGCCGAAGCAGCATTTTCTGCAGAAAACTTTTTTGTTCTTCCATGTTTGGACCTGAGTGACAGTCTTCACTTTTTCCAGGCTGAAGTGTACTTTTTATTGGTACCAGTCTGGGATACATGTCAGTTTTTTATCACTTTTATTTCAATTCTTAGGAGATGTGAAATAACCAAAAACCCACAGGTTTGGAGTCTGAAATTTTTTTTCTACACTGTTCAGCGTCTGGGATAAATGAGGTTAACGGTATATTTTATTTTATTTACACTTTACGTCTCTCTAGGGTAATTGACCAATAGGGGGCACAACCATTTGTACACCTTTCTGCATTGTATAAAAAATGCATTGTATAAACAATGGTGGTTTTACTACTTCCTGCCCCAGGCATGAAACATGGCCTACACAAGGCTTCCAGCTGCCGTGTTAACCGATTGGCACCCCGCAATCTCACCATGGGGATGCCAATTGGAGTGACAAACAGTGCGTGGCACTGTTTCTTATTAATTTAGACGCTGCAATTGCCGTGGCATCCAAGGGGTTAGACAGCAGGGAACGGTTGGCTTTAGTCCTTGCTGTGGCTTTAGTCCTTGCTGTTAACAGCGGGTGTTGTAGCCTAATTACTCTGCAGTCACTCTACATTGACCGTTACCAACACTAGAATACCAATACGTCCAATGTCCATAGGGAGTTAAAGGGAGGTTTCCACAAGTGCTTTTTAGTGCCACAACACTTATCATTGTGCACATGGAGATCACTTCAGATGTATAATAAAGCTATTTTGAAATTCATCACAACAATTCGTCCTCTATGCCGCGAATCGGCACCGGGCCATGGTGCATGCTCTGCCGTTTCGGGGCCCCAGACTACACGTGATGCTGCCCGCCCGTTGACTTTAGTCCAGTAGGTCAGCATCTACTCTGGACGGCGGTTGTAAGCCGGCCACGTAGAGTAAGCAGCTGCATACTTAGCTATAGAGAAAGCAGGGGCGGTTCATTACCGTCCCTGCTTTCCCAATCATTGTAGATACAGTGCTCAGTAAGCTCCGTATCTACACATCAGTGACAAAGGGGGGAGGGTGAGATGCAGTGACAGCTTCAAGTCTGTTAGGGGACGCACTAACAGACTTGAAACTATCACTGTAGCTAAAGATGGTCCTACAAAGTTTTGACTCAGGGTAGATGAATACATACGCATGCCACACTTCAGTTTCCTAACTTGCAAAAATTTGGCAAAGCACATATCATTTTCTTTGCATTTCACACATACTTGCTGCTTTGTTTTGAAACTCTATCACATAAAATAACAATTAAATAAAATACATTGAAGTTTGAGGTCATAACATTTAAAAATTAGAAACAGTTCAAAGGGTATGGATACTTTTGCAACTCACAGTACAATATTAATTGGTTCCAGGATAACCGTTGTATCTTGAAACCAATGTAAGTTAAAACCTGGTTGATGAAAACCTGGTAATTGGTTCTAAATCCCCCAAAATGTCACCCAACATAATGCAAAATGGAGATTAAAGAAAATTCAACAGATAATGAATAGAGAAAAAGCAAGTCCTTACAGATAACATCAGTAAGATAGGAGCCTATTTGGGTCACCTACTTTATAAACAATGTACCAAAAGAAAAGATAATGGGGCCTTCTCTAACTTGGGGCCATATGTATATAAACTGCCTAGGTCTACAATTCACTTTGCTGCCCATAACAACCAATCAGAGCGCCCCTTTCATTCTTCCAAAGCACTATATGAAATTAAAGGGGCACTTTGGTTGCTATGGGAAACAAGTGAATTTTAAAACTAGACAGTTTTCATACATGTGGCCCTTGATGTCCATAGGAGCGACTCTTCCTGGCACCTGTAAAGAGCAGAATAGAACATGTAGTACTGCACTGTATTGAAGAGAGGCGCTACTAGACTGCAATTCACTGCATGCACTTCAATAATACAGAGGTTTTGAAGTTAAAATGTTCATGGTAATTGGGTGGATCTTCGATCAGTCGTATCTGACATTGTATGCTGAGTGTGGTTTCAGGATACAATGTCCCAGAAAAGACCATTGTCTTCAAATAATATTGTATCCTGAGGCCACTCTAAGGCTATGTTCACACGGCTTAATTGCGGGCACGTATTTCGCCCGCAATTATGCCGTTTGTACGGGGGCGGCCCGCCGGACCCATAGACATTCATTTTTCTGTCGCGAAATACACTGTGAATAATTCACGTCACTTCTCTCCCCGCTCGCCGTATTGTGCGAGCGGGGAGAGGAGCCGTAATCCATAGTTCTCTATGAAAACTGTGGATTAACGTAATGAATGGGAAATAAGCCGTGTGAACATGGCCTAACTTGAGGGACCCATATACCATCCTTATAATACTGCAGACACCAAAGTACAAAAAAAAAAGCGAACATATAGGAAATTTTTGGTCCAGTTACATTCTAGATTTACCAAACATCACTTATCATGAGTATACAATTTCTTTAATAAAACCAGTTCCGCAGCATCTTGCTCATGCTGATGTCTTTCCAGCTGCCTCGCTTCTTTAAGAGTTTCTATTTCCCGCAGCAACTTGTTTATTTGAGCATCGTACTTAAGTTTTGTCTTTTCGGACGCAATGATAATTTTAAGTTCCTCTTGCTGTTTTAAAGTATTTAGCTCCTGTTGGAGATCTGCATTTTGGAGCTGCAGATGACGTATCTCCTCTCTGGCTTTAACCATGCTCGTTGTAAGGTCTTGCAGCATCACACTTTTTTTGTGCACATCTTTTCTCAGGGCCCGCATATCTGCCTCTTTTTTCTCCCCCTCTTTCTTCAGTTGATTAATCAGGACATTTTTACATTCATTCGCTCTTTTTGATGCTGCCAATGCCATTTTCAGAGCCTCCAACTCCCTTTCAGTCTCCTTTTGTTTGGCCTTCAATTCAGATATCTCAAGCTTGCAAGCACTGAGCTGAAGGCTGAAATGAGCTCCCTCCGAATGTTTTTTTATTCATTTCGGATCTTAAGAGATTTAATTCCTTCTTATTCCATATACAATAACTGCTGCTTTTACTGCTTGGAGCGGAATCATTGTTCGCTGTTTGACAAGACTCACAGGTGGCATGTTGGGCTGGAGCGGGCTGCTCCTGCACAGAAGGCTCTCGAATGATCATTTTAGACAAGAGGTCTCTTTTCTTCTTTTTTTCCTTCTCCTGAAATTCACACACTGCCGCCTGGTAGATTGCTTCCACCTTTCTGGCTCTCTCCTTCGCTTGTTTTTCCAAAATCAGCAGTTCTGGTTCAAAACTTTCATGTAAGAAATCTTCGCAATGAAGCGTGGAGGGAACAGCTCTTCAACCCAATGTTTTTTTTCTTTTTCCATCTGTTATCAACGGACCTATGAGCGCAAAACATCAGATATTATGATTTGACTTCTAGATCACATTAAGGTTAAACTCTGGTTTTAAAATAAAAATATAGAGAAGTGGGATAAATAATAATCACCTAAATTTACTTGATCGTACTAAAGGAAGACGGTCATACACAGCACTGTTGTCAGCATGATTTAAAGGGGTATTCTCGCTTCATTGATTAGCTTTAAACATGTAGGTAAAGGTAAATAAAGACTAATACCAAATACACTGCTTTTCCAATTTTGCTTTCCTTCACAGTTAGGGGCTGTTCACACGGCTTATTCTGTGACTGATTCCAGCCGTACTGCGCGCTGTATTTGCGCTGCAGTACGGCTGGAATCCGTCCCAGTAACTACGGTAATCCACGGTTCTCATAGAGAACTATGGATTCCGTCTTTCCTCCCCGCTCGGCGAATACGCCGAGGGAGGAGAAAGCGACATGCACATTATTTACGGCGTGTACGCGCCGTGAATAATGAGTGTCTATGCGGCCAGCCCCCGCCCTCGCTGCACGGCAGCCGGCGTAATTGCAGGGCGAAATCCGTCCCCGCAATTACGTCGGCAATAAGCCGTGTGAACATTACCTTAGGGTATGAGCATTGTTAGATACGTATTTGGGTCTGAAAAAGGTACCCAAACGAGTATCTAATAAATGCTGTGTGAACATCCTCTTAGGAGTAGATTTTATCTCCTGATTTTGTTCACAAGCTTCCCTAGCTACTGGCCACCATTCTCTGCTTTAGCAAAGGGCAGGAGGATGATGCGACTCCCTGCTGTGTTCTTTATCTGAAAGCTTCTTTACATGACTCTCTGACAAGTTCTAACCCTTTAGAGCTCTATTGCCTTTTGTACTACAGTTTACAAACCATGCACTCATCTAACTGTAACAGGAATAAAAGTGCTGATATGCCAAACACTGCTGAATCACCCACAGCCTAACCAGCTTGTGTGAGTCTGAAGCTGGCAGTGGCTCTGTAAAATAGCAAGGTGAGACAACCCTTTAAGAATAAAATATTGCAAGATGCATGACTATATAACACTTGCTTAAGCCTGGTTCACATCTGTGTCGGTGGTGAAACCGGACCCATTTTACAATGGACACCAATGGCGCCCAATGAACTCCACTGACTACAATAGGGTCCTTCATTTTCACAGAAATAAATAGTGCAGCTTGCTGCACAATTTTTGATTCCACTTCTGATGGAATTCGCAACAGAGGTTCAGAACGTAACCTCTGATGCTAATGTGAACCAGGCCTAACTTGCTTTTCCATTGTAAAGCTAGTAAGTGCTTCCGCCATGTAATATACCTTATGGGTCTATTTTTTTTAAGAAGCTACAATAGGGCTCATATGGTAGTGCTCCCTAAGAGCAGCTCCTGGCCTCAGCAGTATATAAGACACAAAACCATTGCGGCCAGTTATGGTAACATGGGTATACAGACACGTCAATGCCACAGCCATGTCCATTTAAACAATGCCTGGCGGGAGGGAACCAGAGGTAGTGCTGGAAGCTGTGCAGGACTACACTGGAGAGAATAGCGCCTTTTGTTTCTTCTAGCAGTCTGCATATATAGCGGATACGGTGCTCCTTAAAAGCAATTCTTCTTTTTATTATTTAAATCTCATAAAAGACACTAAACCACAAGTTCACAGCAGCATGTCCATATAGTATTAGCAAAAAATTGTATACTCAAGTGAATTGGTGCAGCTCCTTCTGCCGTTCATCGATAATTTATACCAATGCTCCCGTACAGGTGAACCAGAGATGCCGGCAGCCGGACAGAACTGAACGCACCCTGTGTGACGTTTCGGGATAGCTCCTCCCCTTCCTCAGGCACCTGAGCTATCCCCGTAACGTTGAGCAGGTTACGTTCAGTTCTGCCCGGCTGCTGGCATCTCCGGTTCACCTGTACGGGAGCATTGGTATAAATTATCGATGAACGACAAAAGGAGCTGCACCAATTCACTTGAGTATACAACTTTTTGCTAATACTATATGGATATGCTGCTGTGAACTTGTGGTTTAATGTCTTTTATGAGATTTAAATAATAAAAATAATTGCTTTTAAAGGAGCACCGTATCCTCTATATATTTATGCTATGCAGTGGTGGGCTTGGAAGACCCATTTATAGGATCGGTTGCATTGGCTTACTCAAGTGTCGTTGTTTGTCCAATATATTGAATTTAGCCATTATCTATTTTGGTTTTCTAGCAGTCTGCCCAGTTTTTTAATAATGTGGAAAACCTGGAAAGTTTGATTCAGCAATACTGCAAGGGCTCTTACAATGCTTTTAGGGCAGAAAAGTTCTGTGATGTAATTCAAATAAAATATCTAACATTTTTTCTGTCAGAATCCACATGAATTGGGGCACACATTTACTTTTGTTTTTACACTACTCTATTTTACACTAAATAAACTATTAAATTCATTATGAATGATATTATGGTCGTGGGGATGCCCAATATATGTAGACTTTTAATGAAATGTATACACAATTTTTAATTTATTTTTATATTATTAATGGACTCTTATTTTTTAACTTTATTTGATACTGGTGGAAAAAGCAGCTTTTGGTGCAGTTTTTCTGAGCTAAAGCCAGGAGAGGATCCAGTAGGAAGAAGAAGTGTAAGTTCTTCCTCTATATCTCCCATTCCTGCTGCAGTTTTTTGTTTGTACAAAAAACTGCATGTGTAACCAGCCTCATAATATCAATGGGACACAAGCTGCTGTTGGGGTATGTCCTATTGCAGAATCTGTGACAGAAACTCAGGGCGATAATCTCAGGTTTCTGCTGTGGACCTTAACTTTGTAGCAGCAGTTTGGGAGACGGATTAACCAAATTTCCATGTCTTGGTTACCCAATATTGAATCCAATGTGATTCTGTGTATAAAAAAATAAAAAATAAAGTGACGCATCATAAGTTACATTATTGGTGAAGGGAGGGAGATAAGGAGTTTAAGGCTATGTTCACACTGCTTAATACTTTTTGTAGAATAGAAAACTTCACGGCACTCACCAAATGGTAATACAATTAAAAACCTTACTTTATTCAGCAACTTGTCTCCATAGAAAAAGGCATACGGGATACACAAGACCATGCTAAGACTTGACAAGCCGGCAACAGCTGTTTCGTGTGTAGACACACGCTTCCTCTAAGCCTAATGGGAGCTACGTCATCATGTACTTTTATGCTCCCTCTAGCTGTCAATCTTTATTTAAAACAAACTCATTGTAACAACACATAGTTTCATTCATAAAAAGGAAGATAAATCATTGCGGTCATTCAGACCTTGAAGCCCTAATGCATTTGTGCGCAATATCCAGCGCGCCTCACATTGTAACAATTTTGTATGACGATCTAAACCGCCTGAGGAATTAAAGATACGTTGTAGTCCTGCAAATCTAACTCCCTCTATCTCATTATTATGCATATCCTTCATATGTGCGATCCATCTAGGGGCTCCCTTTCCTGTCTTCAACGAATATAAATGTTCTCTGAAACGTATTTGTAATGATCGAATAGTTTTACCTATATAGAACTTATTACACGGACACCAAAGTGCATATACCACGAAATCTGACCTACATGTGATAAACTGATTGATCAAATATTCCTCATTACCTAATTGTAGCTTAATATTATTATTCAAATATTTACAATAGTTACAGTTACCACATTTATGATTACCTTTTGGAATACTTCTCGATAACCAGTTATTTTGTTTTTCAGGTAAAGTACCTTTCACTAATTCATCTCTCAAGTTTTTCGTGCGTCTAAATGATACCAATGGTGGATGTTTGATTTTATCATGAAGTGATACATCACTTTCTAGCAGATACCAATAACGATGTATTGCTCGTTTCACTTGGTCTGCTAGTGGACTATATTGGAAGGAGAAGACACATCTATCTAATTTTCCTTTCTTCTTGTTCTTACACACAAGTTTTTCTCTATCCTGTTTCATAGCTCTCACAAATGCAGATTGTAAAATATCTTCTCTATATCCTCGGGCTCTCAATCTGTCCATCAGTTGCATCGACTGTTCTACAAAATCACTATATTCTAAGTTTTTCCCTTTCCTTTAAACCTCAGAAATTGCCCGTATGGAAATTCTCTTATCACATGTTCGGGGTGAAAGCTTTCACTATGTAGTATAGAATTACTAGCTATAGGCTTTCTAAAGCCCTTTGTCACTATTTGATTTCCCTCAATTTTAACAGTTACATCCAAGAATTCTATTTCATCACCTCCAAAGTTGGCCGTGAAATTCATGTTCATATTTTTCTTATTTATATAAATTGTGAATTCCTCAAATTGTTCTTTACTTCCTGACCATACAATAATCCCATCGTATATAAAACGAGACCAGTACTTGATATATCTCAAAAAAAGGGTTCCCAACATTATAGATAAATCTTTCCTCCCAAATAGCCAAGATAAGAATAGCCAAAGTGGGGGCTACCGGCGTCCCCATCGCCGTCCCAACTGCCTGTATATACCAATCTTGCATGAACATAAACGCACTGTGAGTAAGAACAAAATTCAATAACTCACAAATGAACTCAACATGTTCCTTCTCTACCTCTCTCCTTTGCAAAAATGCCCTAATTGCTTGTATCACATCCTCATGTCTTATTCTTGTATACAAATTTACTACATCTATTGATGCTAGTTTGTACTCAGGGTATACAGTCATATCCATTAAATTATGCAACAATGTTTTTGTATCTTTTAAATATGAGGGTATACTGACCAAGAGAGGGCGTAAGTACCAATCCAAGTATTTTGAAATGGGCTCTGTAAGAGAACCCCTACAGGATACGATGGGGCGTCCGGGCGGACTTTCTGCACATTTATGAATTTTAGGCAAGAAGTACCAGTAAGGTTTTATCAATTTTGAAGGCAATAATTTCTCGGCCAACTTTGATGTAAAAAATCCAATTGTAATACCCTTTCCCAACAGCACTCTCAAGGAGGCTTGATACTTCAACAACGGGCTAGATGATAATTTCTTATACGTAACTCCATCATCAAGCTGTCTTCTAGCTTTCCGTATGTAATAATCCCTATTCATAAGCACAATATTTCCCCCCTTGTCAGCGGGCTTCAGAACGATCTTATTATTCTTCAGGGCTTTTAAAGCCCCCCGTTCAGCAGTTGTCAGATTAAACTCCGCTGTGGGATAAATAAGGGCCTTAACCTCCCTCAAAACTGCTATATTGAAATTCTCTAATGCTGAACCCGGTGACAAGGGTGGAAAAAATGTGGATTTAGTACCTCCCTGAAAACATTCAATTTCTGAGGGTAATGTTTCAACAGCTTCCACCCCTTCATTTAGCAATTCAAACAGATCCAAAACCGCTTCTCTATCTTCTCCTTCAAAATTTTCACCTCTAGAAAAACTTTCTACATCTACTGGTAATGGTTGATTCCCTGGTAGACTCACTGGTTCCAACATGGAATGTTTTTCCTTAAATATTTTATACAGATTCAGTTTCCTCAATGACTTGCTTAAGTCAATCTGAAACTGTACAAAATCAAATTGATTAGTAATACAAAAACTTAAACCTTTCGATAGAAGTGACACAGTCGCTTTATCTAAAATCAAGTCAGAGATGTTAATAACATTGGTGACCTCTGCAATTCTAGTAGCATTAAGATGTTTTTCAGCTCCTATATATTTTTCTTCTTATCCCCTAGTTTTTACTAATGCTGTGGAATTAGGAGGGACAGGTATCTCTAATTTAGCCACTAGACCTGTTTCCTCTTCGTACCTCCCACGGATGGGTTGTTTATTCTTATGTCTCCCTCCTCGGCGCGTCCGCCTCCGGAGTTTTTTGACAAAAAACCACCACGGTTTCTCGCACCAGTCCATGATCTTTCCATCGTTCCATTATCTTCCATCGTGCTGGAGTCAGAGCCGGTATCTGAGGTCCAATAGTCCTTATTAGGTCTTTGTCGGGGTTTTCTCCTGTTTCCTCTGAAAGTCCGTGAAAAAAATTGTTTCGTATTTTTCCAAGAAAAAACTCTATCCAAATCATAGCCGAACTTCTCACGACTGAACTTATCTCGTGTTCTTATTTTTATTTCATTTTGTATAGAAATTAGTCTCCCTTCCATTTTTCGTGTAAATGCTTTTAGCTGAGCCTCCGTCAGTCTGCTTTGTAATTCCAGTTTAGCATTTTTTAACTCAGTACACACTTGATCATATTCCATCTTTGATCGATCCAAAATCAGACATAACAAATTTAATGAGTGCTGCATATGGGCTTCTTTCCATTTTTGTACAAACTCCTTATCTTCTTGGTACTGAGAAACCTCCTTATACACTCTGAGTCCTCTTGGGGTGCGCTCCGAGTCATAATAGGACTGTAAGGTATTATTTGTCCAAAAGAGCTTCACCTCCTTCTCTGCTAGATTTTGGACTCGATATTCCAAAGTGCGGGTACTCAGAACTTTGATGTCATCGTTCAGATTGCACTCTGAAAAAAACGCGTCAAGGTTTTCCCGGCCTTCAACAAGTGCCTTCGGATTGCTGACCGTATCTAAATCATTACTTATTTCATCCATATTAACAGGTGTGCTCTGAAGCTAAAGGGAGTTAGATTTGCAGGACTACAACGTATCTTTAATTCCTCAGGCGGTTTAGATCGTCATACAAAATTGTTACAATGTGAGGCGCGCTGGATATTGCGCACAAATGCATTAGGGCTTCAAGGTCTGAATGACCGCAATGATTTATCTTCCTTTTTATGAATGAAACTATGTGTTGTTATAATGAGTTTGTTTTAAATAAAGATTGACAGCTAGAAGGAGCATAAAAGTACATGATGACGTAGCTCCCATTAGGCTTAGAGGAAGCGTGTGTCTACACGCGAAACAGCTGTTGCCGGCTAGTCAAGTCTTAGCGTGGTCTTGTGTATCCCGTATGCCTTTTTCTATGGAGACAAGTTGCTGAATAAAGTAAGGTTTTTAATTTTATTACCTTTGGTGAGTGCCGTGAAGTTTTCTATTCTACAAAAAGTATTCTACAGTGACTGTTCCTTTATATTCAATGAGCACCACCTCTATCTTGGTAATATGGGCTGTACCGTATGAAGATTTGGAACTGCATATATTTATCCTATTTTTTGCTAAACAGAGTGGTGCCGAAGCAATTGTTTCTTTATTGCCGGAGTTCACACTGCTTAAATTGGGACGTATTTTGCCCCATATTTTGCGGCTTACTGCGCTCAATACGGGGCAAAATACGTCCCAATAATTACGGTAATATACAGTTCTCAGAGAACTATGGATTACGCCTCCTCTCCCCGCTCGCACAATACGCCGCGGGGGGAGATAAGCGACATGTCAATTATTCATGCCGTTTACGCGCCGCGAGTAATGCATGACTATGGGGCCTGCGGGCTGCCGGCACCCCCACCCCACGGGAGCTCCCAAACACACGGCATAATTGTGGGGCGTAATTACACCCCGCAATTATGCCGTGTGCACTTAGCCTAAGTCTAGCTTCACTATTGATGAAAGCTTTGAACCCCATAAGGCAATAACCAATCTGCTCTAAGGAAAATTTCATTTCTGATCCCAGAGTTGCCATCAGACTGGATCTAGAATTTTACATGGCTACATACATATTAATATTCTTTAGTTTCAGGTAGTTATCTAAGCCATTCTAGAAACTCGCAACCGTACCTGCTGCTCGTTTTTGTGTGCAGTAGAGACATAGCCTAAAAGTAATAAGCAATAATAGAAAAAGAGGTATTGGGTGCACGAGCTGCCTGGCAGATTCCAAGCTTGTCTCTGCCTAACGTGGAAGCCACAGCCAATAACGAAGGATGACCTTCTCCTCTTACCTAATATAAAGTGGAGGCAGAAGAAGAGAAATGTAGGTGCACAGCCCTAAAGGCAGCTGTACTCACTCTAGTTAGGATCGGTCCCTCCGTATGCTGCAATTCGCGCTGGCGTGGTGTTTCCTTTTCTGTGCTGCTTGGCTGCTCCTCTGCTATTACGTGTTGCTCAAAGGAATTAAACCTAGAAATAAATACAGTCAATGGCATCATGAACACCATCAGCCACAGAAGTAAAAATTGTAGCAGTGAAGGCATCAAACCACAGATCAGAGCCGAAAATGAATTCAGGCCAATAAATAAAGACCAAATGCCCAAACCAATACGGACCATAACAACATTAAAGGGGTTTTCACACTAAAAAGATCATATCTCTAATGATGGGGACAGTAAAAATAATCACATTTGCAACTGGTTTGTATTACCTAAATCATTTAGTATAGCAAATATGAACTAGTCTTTGTGTCTATAGCTATTTCTGCAGCAAGTGGTCGGGCCACTCCCCCTTTTTGTGATTGGCTGCCTGATATTTCATTCAGCCTGTTGGGACACACCCTCTGTGCTATGATTGGCTGCCTGCACTCTGTGCTTACTCCCTTCTGAGCTGTGGAAAATGAAAGTGAAACAAGCTGCCTGTGATTGCTGTGTCTGTACAATAAAAGCTGCCTGAGCTCCTCTACGCTCATCTCCCAGTGATGGCTCTTTGTAAAGTATCTAGGCAATTGCTGAGTCTCTAACTGCTCGATTCACTCTCCCCTCATATAACACAGCCTTATAAGTTTGACTTCTCTACCTCATGCCTGATAACAGAGTGGGGGTGGGGGAAGTGTGCATTTCTCACATTTGTATCATCATCTCAGGTTTTATAACTGCTTACAGCAATGCAGATGTTCTGGTTACGAAGAGCTTGTGGAGGGAAGAGACAGCTCTGCAGACATGATAACCATTGCAGGAGGTCTGCAGAGCTGTGACATCCTCTCCCTTCTACTGCTCACACAGAATGATGTCACAACTCTTCAGTGAGGGAAGACACGACTACTAGGAGGAGAAACACGCCCCTGGATTTGAAGCTGCAACAGAAAGAAACAGCTCAAGTCTGTGAAAGCATGTAATGATAAAATCCCAGAGCCAGAAATTACAGACCTTACACTAGACCCCTAATCCATTACAGAACCCGACTAAGGCACAAAGAAGGCCCAAGACATCTAAATTAATTCACACCTGATTCCCGTACAGACACCTAAATAAACAGAGATCCCAGGCAAGGGCAAAAAAGTTCACAGTTCCTTGCTTTGTAATCCTTACTCCTTAGCGTGTCGACACACACCACCTTCTAAAGTAGTTGGCGTCAGGACCCAAACTGCGGCACACCAACTAGACAAGGTCACATATATATATATATTGGATTTGATTTGCATGTTGTAATAGTTAACTGTGTATTTAAAAATAATCATAAGAGCATGTGGGGGGTGGTGGCAGAGTCCAAACCACTCCTTCCCCATTGAGCACTGATAAACATTACACTCTTAGCCCCGGTTTATGGTGGTCACTAATAGGCCTTATTCCAATCCATAAGCCTTTTATGGCGGGATCAGAATAAATCAGGACCGCCATCCCATGTGGGGTGGATCAAAGGCTCAGATGTCTCATGACAGCCAGGCTCCTGCCCTAACCCCTTAGATGCTATAGTCAACAGCAACCTCAACATATAGTTGGTTTCAGGAAGGGGTTGCCTCTGTTAGTCAATCGGCACCCCTAAAACACGATAAGAGCAGCCAGAGTCATAATGAAACCCCACCCCCAAGGTCTGCCTTCACTGAACGCCTATTAGGCTCTGAGGCAGGGCTTAAAATGGTGCCTGTCAGTTTTACACTGACAAGCATAATATAATTCACTTCTTATATAATGCGGTATGTTATATGAGTGATCACATTAGGACTATAAGTTTGTCCCCATTCTTCTCAGAAAGCGTTAAAAAAAAAAAAAGTTAATTAATAATTTCTGTGTACCTCAAAATGGTGCCGTTAAAAAGTAAAACAAACACTAACATGTCTATGTCAGCAGAAAAATTAAAAAGGTACAGCTCTTGTAATGCAGAGATGAAAAAACAAAAAATTGCTTGGTCGTTGGATGTTCCCATCTGAGACATTGAGGCTGAGTTCCTACATTGCGTCTTTTTTGCGTTTACTGCATCAAAAAACATAAGCAGTTATAAATTAAAAAAATTTTTAATTGCTGTATGTATATAAAATATATAAAATAAAAATATATATATACATATATATATAATCATCTTTCTTTTACTTGCAACATGAGAACCAACCCTTAGGGTATGTTCACACGGCTTAAAGGGGTTGTCTCGCTACAATGATTGGGTTTTAATTAAAAGATCTTTAAAAAAAACAAGCAGCTTTGCAATATATGTTCATTATAAATGTCCTACTGATTTTGAGTTATTCCTGTCAGTGCTGGTGACTCATCAGCTTCTCATTACAGGTCTGAGCACAGAGCCCCTCCCGCACAGTATGAGGCCACTTGTGATGCTTCTTTAGGGTAGGGGGAGGGCTCTGGCTTCTGTGTAGCTGTGGCTGCCGATTAACCCTGTGTGTGCCCGCTCCCTAAAACAGATTGAGGAAGCAGAGGTGAAGCTGATCTGTGGCAGTAGGATGTTTACAGCAGTGAAGGGGTGTTACTATAATTTATGATGTGTCTGTGAAGCTTTGACGATACTCAGAGAACAGATCAGGGGGGCATGTGAACGGTTCATATCCCTCCCTGCTCTGCTGTATTAGTGACACATCGTGATTATAGTAACACACTTCACAACTGCCCTGTGTCTGTTCTGATGGAGGACAGCACAGAACAGGGTTTGTTTGTTGTGCTTGAGATGTCCATGGAGATTTGTTATGCTAAGCAGGGGTATAAAGGAACACATTAAAACCCCCCCTGCTTGCTATTAGCATACACAGCTTCACCACACTCATAGATCAGCCCTCTCCCTGCTGTCTCCTGACTCTGTGGAGAGGAGCAGCAAGAGCTCAGCTACAGCAGCAGCACAGTGCAGCTGATCCAGCAGTGAGCAGCCTGCAGCAGACCACAGGCACACACAGGGTTAACTGTGAACCCCCCTCGTCCTCCCCCTGTTGTATAGAAGTTACTGCAGTTGGAGGAGGAGAGCCGTCTGTGTGCTGAGGGAGGAGGAAGGGGAGGAGAAGAGGCAGACAAGAAGCACGCCCCTGAATTCAAATATCCTATGGTGCCAGACACACTGAGGTAGGCTGAAAGCCTGTACTGAGACAACTCCTTTAATTGTGGGGTGTACAGTACGCCCCGCAATTATGCCAGGTGTTCGGGAGCCCCACGGCACGGGTGGAGCCGGAAGCCCGCCGGCCCATAAGACTGTCATTACAATAAATGACATGTCAATTATCTCCTCGCGTATACAATACGATCGTATTGTAAAGCCCGGGAGAGGAGGGATAATCCATAGTTCTCTATGAGAACTGTGGATTACCGTAATGATTGGGGCACATTTCGCTCGTATCAGAGCGCAGTACGTTCTCAATACGTGGCGAAATGCATACCAAAATACCCTTATAGTGTTTCAATAGGATAAGCCATAAATCCAAAATGAAAAATGTGGATCCAGCAACCACTTCTTCAATAAAATAGATACTGTATTTGAAAAAGGCAAAAATATATATAACATGTGCACAGGGCTATTCCTAGGCTAAATTACACTCAAAGCTGGTGCCAAAATACACAAAAAGCTATCACACAAAGTTGTATGTATAAATATAAAACTACTAAATAATAGTAACACAATTACCAAACAACATCACTACACAAAACCAGAATCCAGGTCAATATTACCAATAATTCCACTAAGATCAAAGACTGCCACACTATGACCATATATCACAACCACACAGTGGTTGAATAATGCCACAATATTATGACCATATCTCATATCACATGGTTGCTGAATAATTCCGCCATACCATGAACACATTTCTCCCGCACACATTGACTGAATATAAACCATTAAACTACGACCAATATTACTGCCATACAGTGGTAAATGGGGGAAAAAA
>JAODAL010066908.1:0-17543 GCA_025379985.1 Phyllomedusa bahiana
CAGCCTTCCCCCCCACCCCACAGCCTTAAACCCCCCCCCCCCCACAGCATCCACCCACAGTTTGCACCCCACACCTGTCACCCCACCCCAAAAACCTATCACCCCACCCCACAGCCTGTCACCCCACAGCCTGTCACCCCACCCCACAGCATCCCACCCCACAGCCTGTAAACCCCCACAGTTTGGCACCCCACAGCCTGCACCCCACCCCCACAGCATCCCACCCCCCCTTTCACTCCAAGCCGCACCCCACCCACCACCCTGTAAACCCCACAGCCTGTCACCCCCCAGCCTTCCACCCCACCCCACAGCCTGTAAACCCCAAAAGCATCCCACCCCACAGCCTGTCACCCCCACAGCACCCCCCACCCCACAGCCTGTCTCTCACGCCCTCTCCCTCCCCCCTTCATTCACTTACCTCTCCTGCAGGGACCCGAAGAGACCTCTCCTCTTCCTGTCCTCGCTGTGCTTGGGAGGAGAGGGCGGAGCAGCGCTGCTCCGCTCTTTTCCCAGCAGCCTCTGCCACCAATGTAAAGGCAGCTGCCGGCGCCGCCTACCCCCGCCGGCCGCTCGGGGGTGGGGGGGGGGGCGCTCTGGGGCAAGAAAAAAAGAGTTAAAAAAAAAAACAAAAAAAAAACATCGGCCTCCTGCTTAAAGGTTCCGCCCTAGGCACCTGCCCACGGATGTCTAGTGGAAAATACGGCCCTGACCATAAGGTATGTACCTCTCATTATTTTTAAACACCTTCTCCCAGTCAATATGGTTTAGGGCCTCTCTAAGCAGAATAAAATTAGCCATCCTGAAATTCAGTGTTTTGTGGGTCCCCCGACAAAATTCTCTATTGAAGGGTAAATGGAAATTAATATTGTGGTTAATATTTCCTAGGTGCCCCCCAACCTGAACCTTTGTTTCTCTGTCAGGTCTCTTAGTGAATATTAAATCCAGAAGGGCCTTTCCTCTAGTTGGTTCCTGCCCCATTTGGGAAAGGTAAATATCTTAAGTTATTGACAAAAACTTGTTTCCTTTATGAGAGCTACAGGTTTCAGCTGCCCAATTTATGTCTAGGTAGTTAAAGTCACCCATAATAACAACCTCATTCTGATTGGCCTGCTCATCTATGGAGTACATCTTTCTTGGGTTCTGTTATATTTGGGGGCCTATTGCAGACCCCTAGTAGAATTTTTTATTGTCATTACCCCCATTTATATCTACCCATAATGACTCCTGGTATTGCTCAGCATGCAATATAGAGATTTTTCAGTTTTTTTTCCTTTATCCTTGTTCTTTTTAACTATTGCTACCCCCCCTCCACTCCACCCACTATTTTATTACTAATTCCCTGCTCTACATCTTCACTATCTTGCACGCTCTCTTTGTAATTACCCTCCACCCCAGTCCCGAGTTTAAAGAGTCCTTCAATTTTCCTGCCTTTTTGTCCCCAAAACGCTGCACCCTCCCCTTTAGGTGCAGTCTACCTTAGCATAGATCTTACCAAGACAGAAGTCAGCCCATTCCCAAAAATCCAAATCCCTTTCCTGCCCCAATTTTTTGCCACTTATTCCCCTTTCCTAATCTACGGGAGCCAAAAAAAAATACGAGGGGGAAGAATGGGGAAAAAACTTAATTGCTGCATTTTTGAGGGGGTTTCATTTCAGAATTTCACTTCAGTATAATTGACTTGTGTCGTTTTCGCAGGTTCAGTGTTTTTTTAAAAATTAAAAAATTATTTTTAATTTAAACACCAGCACCTTTTTTTCTTCGACCAATAACTTTTTTGCTTTTCCAGCTATGGACCTGAGTCAGACAAATTTGTTGCAGGATGAATTTTAGGTTTTATTACTACCATTTTGGGATACATATGACTTGTTTATCACTTTTTATTCCAAATTTTTTTGAGGATGTGAAATGACCAAAGCTACAATTTCGGCGTTGAGAATTTTTTTTTTTTGTAGGGGGTTTCACCTTTTTTGGGTAAAAAAGGGTCTTTTTTAAAAAATTTTTTCTTTTTTGGATGTTTAATACCCAATTTTTGTAACTTTTTTTTTAATCAACTTTTTCGCTCTATGCTAAAAGGTTTTCATCCCCCTGACCGTTTATCTAATTCGTTTAAAAGGTTGGGGGCAGTTCCTCCCAAAGCGGTTTGTTGGGAGGAGGGATGGCGTATTTTAAAAAATAGAAACCACCATGTTTGGAGCCTGCTTCATATACCCCTGATGATGCCATGATGTACAGTTACATCAACAATCGTCAGGAGAGAGAGGTGAGTACAATTTTTTTTATATTTGTTTCATATCATTGCCTGTTCTTTTTTATTTTTTCTGTAAACCTGAAAAACTCAACAATATATTCTGCTATGGCATGCTGGCCTTGTGGCTGAGTGCCAAAATGTAGCAAACATGTAAAAAAATGATAAAAAAGTAAGGTTAAATTGTTACATTGCTGCTGTAAACTGTATTTTCACTTAAGTATAACTGTTGGTTCCTCAAAAATGGTTTCCAGAAAACATCCAAATATAGTACAGTGGCAAAACATTTGGAATTGATTTTCCCGACTTTCTTAATTTTATAGTTGAGTAAGCACAAGACATTTTGGTCAGCATTTTCTGAAACTAAAATGTTGTTTTAAGGATTTTTCCCGTTTAATTTAAAACTGATTCTTATTTTTGGTGAAAATGTATTCATTTTTTTAGAGGGAAGCATCATCATTTATCTATCTATCTATCTATCTATCTATCTATCTATCTATCGCCTTAGAAAGTTCTAAGATTTTAAGTAAAAAAGAATTCAAAGTGCACCATGAAACAAGAAATAAATAGGAACAGCCAATACTTATTCAATGAGTCAGTCATCCCTGCCACAATGTTAATTGCTTAAAGCCTAATGTTAAAGTCTGAGTCCAGTGCATATTTTCCAATTGCTCATTTTTCTCAGGACCCTCACAAGAGTTAGGTATCTTGGCACTGTACTAAAATGGTTAAAAATTAAAAAAATTGTTCACAAAATGCACACTACTTTTCTTTTAATAAGCAACGAAAAAATGTGTGATTCACAACCCTTGGTTTCATAGCAAAAGGGATAGATGTATATTAAATTTTTTTAGTCAAATGTGTCTGGCTAAAATAACTACAAAACATGAGAAAGGTGGAAACTCTGAGTTCTAATTTTATTGCATTTTCCAAGCTTTTGTGTAGATCCTTAGGGTGCTTTCACACGGTGCGTTTTTGGTGCGTTTTTTGTGCAACAATGTATATCATTAATTGCTGTGCCTTCCTGTACAAAAAAACGCATCCAAAAAAACGCATCAAAAACGCACCGTGTGAAAGCACCCTTACAGCAATGTCATTAATCTGTGAGCACCTGGGAATAAACTTTACTTACATCTTATTACAGGATGGCTACTTTTCCACCTATATTGACAGTGGGAAAACAGTAGTCTGAAGCATTAGTCTGAAGTCATTTTTGCAAGACTACCTATGTGATTACACTTGCGGCTTTTAGAGAATATCACTAGGGCTCTTTATAATTACTAAACAGTAATAAACTTCTCAGTTGTAACATCAAGACTAAAGATGGGCGAATTGATTCTAACAAAGTGGAATTCGTTTAGAATTTCAGAAAAACTTCAGTTCTGCATGAAGCCGAAGTTTAGGGTGATTCGCGGGAACAAAGCGTCTTTTTTATTGGCAAAATGGCCGCGAGCACATGGCGTTACATGGGGCAGAAAACTCTGGGAGGAAGAAAGAAACACCCTCAATGACATGTGCAGACATGAAGCCAATCAGCGACCGGCGGGCTTCTGTGATGTCACAGCCCTATAAATACGGACGCCATCTTAAATCCTCACACTTCTCACTGTCTGTCCTGGCATAAGCATCTAGCTGCTCCTGCTGCACTATATTGAACAAATTATAAAACAAACTAATTTTATCAGCGACTGGGGGAAAAGACCATTACAAGTGGGTGTCATTTGCACACTTGTTACTTAAGCAAACGTTATTTATCTATCTGCTGCGCCACTATATTGCACCATTATAAAAAAAATCGTTTTAATCAGCGACTGGGGGGAAAACCATAGCAAATGTGGGTCATTTGCACACTTGTTATTTAACCAGCGTTATTATTTTTTTGTAGTTTGTGGGGTATTCTCCCTAAAGTCCAGGGTGTGTGTACTTCTGTCCCATATATGGTTTTTCTGTAAGATATTTCATACACAAGGCTTAATCTAACTTCTTGATTGTGCAGTAATTTGGACAAAAATACAGGGTGTCTTTACTTTTTTGTCCTCTATACGCCTAAATTACATCTGTTTTTTCTGTACGATATTTAATACACAAGGCTTAATTTAACTTCTTGATTGTGCGGTAATTTGGACAAAATACAGGGTGTCTTTACTTTTGGTCCTCTATATGCCTAAATTACATCTGTTTTTTCTGTAAGATATTTCACATAACAAGGCTTAATCTAACTTCTTTATTGTGCGCTAATTTGGAAAAAAAATTTCAGGGTCCCTTTTACTTTTTGTCCTCATACCCAAATTAAAATCTTTTTTTCTGTACAATATTTCAAACAAAAGGGTTTTCATTTAACCCCTGGATGTGGGGTAATTTGGACAAAAACAGGTGTCTTTTTTTTTTGTCCTCTATACGCCTAAATACATCTGGTTTTTTTCTGTACATTTTCATACACAAGGTTTAAAACAAACTTTTTGTTTGGCGTAATTTGGCAAAAATACGTGGTTTTTATTTTTTTGTCCTCTATACACCAAAATTACATCGTTTTCTGTATAATTCATACAAAAGGGCTTAATTTAAAACTTTTTTGGCCGAAATTTTGGACTAAAGTACAGGGTTTCTGTATTTTTTGGGCCCCTATACCTTTAAAAATTACATCGGGTTTTTCTGTACGAATTTCTTTACACAAGGTTTTAATTTTAATTTTTTGATCAAACATAGTAAGACAAGAGTGGCGGGGCCCTTTCACTCGAAGGCAGTACACAAACTTGGGAGGCAGGCACGGGGTCCAGCACAGTAAGGGACCGCAGCGGGGGTGACTCTGGGCCAAAACTCCCGGTCTCTAGCACCCGTGGTTGCCAGCAACCCAAGGTTCTTGATTGTTGACTAGTCATCCCCTTTCCCCCAATGACAGACAACCCCACCAAGAGTCGTTGGGGAAAGTCGATACAAACCCCTTTTTGGGGAAAAAGCCCGGGGGCGGGTCAGCGGGGCCCCCACCTGTCCTCCACCCCCCTGTCCCGTTTGTTTCCCCCCCAAGATCTACTATGTGGCGGCTCGGCCCCTAAAAAAGCAAGGACGAACTCTTTTGAGGACAGTCAGCACTGCTTGCATGAAGAGGTTGGGCCCGACTCCGCTCTTCTCAGTAGGGGGGAAATAGTGATGTGGGGGAAATGGCACAGGAGGTTGTGTTTGCAAGCATCAGGCTCTGCTATGGGAAACCCTTGAGGAGAATAACATTTACGGGGAAACACAAATTTTATGACAAGTAGCCAATAGCACTTGGGAGCTAGGTGCAGCAAGCTTCATCATCTCGCGGGGGAAAAGGTGTTAGCTTGCGCGGGGAGGGACAGCGAGCCCGCAAGTTGCTATGGGGGCCGCAGGTGGCAGCATTTGAGGTCGGGAGTCAAATAACCACAGGGTAAAAAACCCTTCGCAGGCCAAGAAAGTACGGCCGGGGCTCAGCGAGGCAGCGGGGTAAGTAGTCACTCAGTGCAGGCATGGCGGGAATTCACCACCCCGGTTGGCGTTTTTTTTAAAACACCAGAGGCCAACAAATTTTATATATAGAAATTGGGCAAAATGAAGTTGGGCCAGGGGAAACTAATTTGGCACCACAGCCGCGTCAACACATGCAAAGTCACCATCTGGGTGGCCTGGGGGAAAAAGTGTCTCAAGTGGGGGTCCATCCTAAAAAGTCGCAGCAACAGCAGCAGCACCCAGTGCCCCCATGCCATTTCAGGCCCGTCAAGGCTCCCCCACCCCCCTCTGCCCAAGGGAGCTTTTGTCTTTGCCCTCATCTCCCATCCAGATGCCCTGCTCCCGACCCATGGGGGCCAGCATTTGTTTAACAAGGCGTTGCCAAAAAACAACAGTATCTCCAACCAACCAAGGGTCAAAGCACCGTGGTTTTGTCCCAAATTTTTTTTACTGCAGTCCCCTCCATTTCCCAAATGGTGGCCCCCTGCACCGTTAAAGAACTAATAGCTTTCCGGCCGAGGTGGGGAGTCCCAAGCCTAATTATTTTCCCAAAAAAAACAGTACCCCGCCCTTCACAAACATTAAACAGAAGGTGGGGGCCCGTCTTGAGCCATCGGTTTCTTCCAAGGTGCAAAGGCAGTGGGACGGGGAGCTGTAAATACGGGCAGGAAAAGTACATGTCCTTTTCGCCCCTGGGTAAAGTCTTCCTCCCCCCACACCAAAAACTTGGACAGGGGAAAAGCAGCTTTCTCCTCCATGTTGTCAAACTTCTGCTCCTCCCGATGTCTGCCTCCTCCTCCACCACCTCACCTCCAGTCCTCTCCATTATACCACATGGGGGGGCAAGCATGTCACGCAGTTTTTACCTTTTTCAACTGGTTGCAAAAGGGCCCCAAGCTTTTCCCCCCATCTTCAAAACATTTTTAAAAATGGCCAGGGAAAATGTGGGGATGCACTTCATCCATTCCTACAAAGTCAAGCACACCCTCCTTGAGCTGCAGCGGCAGAATGGCCAACCCCAACATAGGCTGATATGTGATGTTTCCACCTCCATATGTTGGACCGACTCTATGAACAGAGAAGGCCATTAACGATTTTTTGATGATCCAAGTGGACAGGCGTACCCCCCTGTGTAATTTTGATGTCAGCCAGTGGCAGCTCATGCGTGACACCTGACGTTTGCTCAGGCCCTTCGAAGAGGCCACGTTATTTGTCAGTCACCAGGACTATGGGATGAATAACGTCATTCCACTGCTTCATGTCCTGGAATAGATGCTGCAAAATCTGTCTAGTCAGGGGACTGAAGACGTGGAGACTACATCTCACGGCCACGTGAGTACAGTGGGGGCTGAACTGGAGGAGGACATTGGAGCACAAGCAGGGTCTGGCGAAATGAGTGGTTTTTCTACCCAGGTGACAGGAGAGGAGGATCAGGAGCATCCGGAGGAGGTAGAGGGAGATTAGGAAGACGAGGCAGATGACCCAGACACACCGTGGCAGTATACAGTGGAGATGGAGGCAGAGAGTCCCTCATAGTCACTTGCGCAGATGGCCCGCAGCATGCTGATTTTCCTGGGTAGTGACAGCCGAATAGTCACCATCCGGCAGAGGGATGACTTCTGGCTCTCAACCCTCTCTGACCCTTGCTACCGCTACCATGAATCAGGTGTGGATGGGCCAGGATTTCCACACACCAATGCCTTATGCATCAGATTAGATCAGCCATGACGCCTCCCCAAAACTTTGAGAATTGAGTCTGGATTCTAACTACCTGCCTTAGCCACTATTCTGATGCTGCCACCCGCCTGATGCCACACGTCTGCTGCCAGTTGCTCCATCTGCCTCCCACCATCTTTACCAGGGACTGGAACTGCCACCCACCTCCACACTCTGTTATTATACCACTCTGTGGCCTACTCATGTTGCTGCCACCTCCAAAATTTGTCATTGTGCCACTCTCTGACCTCATGCTGCTGCTGCTGTTGATGCCAGAAAAAACAAAAAATGGGAACAGCACACAAAGTTCCACAAAATCCATTATGGTAAATGCAAAGTCCGTCCTGGGGTGAGCAGGCCCACAACTCACCATAGGTCATTTCCAAAAAGTAGTGGTTTGGACGACAGCATCTCAAAAACAGGAGTGAACTTTATTTCAAAGTGAAAAACACCATAGCAACATTTCGGTCCGTCAATACATGGCCTTTTTCAAGCAAGCATGAATTACAAAGTGAATATACACATATATAAAGGGATACAAAAACCCTCCCCTAATACAATTTCACCAATAAAGTGACATCATTATAAGTAATTAAATTGCACATGTGAAATCAAACATTCATAGGTCAAAACAGTGATCCTGCATGTTTGTTCAACCAATTAAAACTTACTTCCTTAATATTTGGTGAGTCCCAGCAGTGGATGCATGTAATGCAACTCGGCGTACCTCAAAATGAACTGCGCATGGCCGGAAGTCAGCGCGACCGCGCTGAACAAACTCGGAAGCGCCGAGTGTACCGGCCTCAAAAACAATCAATGCGCCTGTCCGGAAGTCGGCGCTGACGTGCCGATCAAGTCCGGGAGCTGCATACACTTTGGCTTCAAAGATAAGTAATGAGCATGCCTCGAACCTATATCAGCGGAATGGACTAAATAGGTATTACTAGGCTAATCAATATTATATAAATAGGACTACCCACATATTGCCTATTTATTCTTCACGTCTAAGCCATGAAAAAAACATCAGGGGCTGGATATAATAAAGGCAATATATCTAATATAATGGAGTGTTCAATATTAGCTTAAATGGGGAGAAAATTAAAACAATAGGTGAACAGAAGAAAATCCCTCAAAAAAGAAGAACCTCCCCCTGGCCACCCAATGAATCTCCTCTATCACAGTAATCACTAACACTACATACAGATATTATACAAAACTTTATTATGTCCAATTACAATTTGCCTAAAATATAGAATCGTATCAATATCATAAACAATTCAGCATGCATTATATAACTGAAAAAAATGAAAAAACATTAAAAACGCATTTTTATTCAGAAATTAAAAAAAAAAAAAAAGAAAAAATTGCATTTAATGTCCGGGACTCCCCAATATGTCACCTAAAAAAGATAAAAAACATGTTTATTAACAAGATGTAAAATCACTAATTCCAGCTTTGAAAAAGATGATGATAAATAGAAAATAAATCAAAACTTAATTCAATTTATTCAAATCCTAAATTCAATATTAAGGCCAGAAGGATATAACGTTTGCAATTCAAAAATCCACCTACTTCCCTTCCTCTTCAAAAGCATTTCATGATCCCCACCACAACGTAACTGGGGGACTGAATCAATAACCCTGAATCTCAATTGCGAGATCGAATGTCTTAATTCAACAAAATGTTTTGCCACCGGTGCATCCATAAGCCTCTTTCTGATTGTACTTTTATGCTTATTAATTCTCTGTCGAATTTCCATCGTTGTCTCCCCGACATACAACAAACCACATGGACAAATAATCAAACATATCACATAACTAGAACGACATGTATAATAGTTTCTAATGTGATATCTTTTACCATTATGGGGATGGGTAAATGAATCACCCTTGATAATATTGTTGCAATTGCAACAACTTAAACAGGGAAAATTACTCTTATGCACTGTTGACAAGTAAGTTTGCACCATACCTTTTTTCTTTGAACCAAAATCAGAATGTACAAGTTTATCACCCAGATTCCTATTATATTTATAGGTGCTGTTGATACCGTCACCTCCACACTGTGTCATTGTGCCACTCTGTGGGCTCCTGATGTTGCTGCCACCTCCAGAATTTGTCATTGTGCCACTCTCTGACCTCATGCTGCTGCTGCTGTTGATGCCGTCACCTCCACACTGTGTCATTGTGCCACTCTGTGGGCTCCTGATGTTGCTGCCACCTCCACACTATGTCATTGTGCCACTCTGTGGGCTCCTGATGTTGCTGCCACCTCCAGAATTTGTCATTGTGACACTCTGTGGGTTCCTGATGTTGCTACCACCTACAGAATTTGTCATTGTTCCACTCTGTGGCCTACTCATGCTGCTGCCAACTGACCGCTGTCTCACTGGAACACCCTGTGGTTTCCTAATGCTGTTTCCACCCTCCACCACTCTATGACGTTGCCACTATGTTTGGTTTTCCCCTTCTTTTCATCTGTCAGAAGGAATGAAAAGGATCAGGATTGTCTGATGATTAGCTAGCCAAAAGCAGGAGTGGATACAGAACACAGAAGACATGCAAATATCACATTTACTGGTCATCTCTGTTTTGGATCAACTCCTGTTTATTTTTGGCTTTAGCAATACTGATGGATTTTTGACCGATTGAAAACGAACACTGATGGATGAAAAGAAGGGCAAAATGATCAGTGACGTCAACGAAAAATGACTGCCGACACCCTCTCCACTCTTTCAGGGGGTTTCTACATGTATCAGCGCTTAACATAACAGGTTCTGTCATAATCTGTGGAATCATCTGATGTCGGTGTAAAAGGAGTGCGCTCTTTGACGTTATAGTTAGAGATGGGCAAATTTCTCAAAAATTCGGTTCGGTCACTTCGCCGAATTTCCCGACAAAAATAAATTCGGTCCGAATTACTTCGGGACGAATCACGTTAAAAAAACAGCTATTTCCAGGCGGCACAGAGCCTGCAGGGTGCTGTAGAACATTGTGCCATGCTTAAATATGCAGAAGGAGCTTTGGTTATTGGTCTTCATACAATGTTTGTTTTAGTATGAAAAACGCACATGACTGCCGCCGCTCTTAGAATCGCTTCACTATAAAATTCCCTGGGCACTTAAGAGGGCAAAACTGACCAAAAAACTGAAGGGGGAATGTACCTGTTAAAGTCATGGCAGCGACAGCTGGAAAAAAACAAGCTGAGGGCTCAGGTGGGCAACATCATTTAAGAGAGTGGGAGGTGACGGCGGCAGCCACAGCAATGAGGTCAGACAGTGGCACAATGACATTCTGGAGGTGGCAAAAACAGGAGTAGGCCACAGAGTGGCACAATGGACAGTGTGTAGGTCACGGCAGCAGCCAAGCAGCAGCATGAGGTCAGACAGTGGGACAATGGGCATTCTGGAGGTGGCAGCAGAAACTGGAGAAAGGCCACAGGAGTGGGGACAATGACAGAGAGTGGAGTGACGGCGGCAGCAGCATGAGGTCAGAGAGAGTGCTCAATGACATTCTGGAGGGGGAAAAAACAGGAGTAGGCCACAGAGTGCACAATGACAGACAGTGGAGGTAACGGTGGCAGCAGCATGAGGTTAGACAGTGGCACAATGACATTCTGGAGGTGGCAAAAACAGGAGTAGGCCACAGAATGGCACAATGACAGAAAGTGGAGGTGACGGAGGCAGCAGCATGAGGTCAGAGAGTGGCTCAATGACATTCTGGAGGTGGCAAAAACAGGAGTAGGCCACAGAGTGGCACAATGACAGACAGTGGAGGTGACGGTGGCAGCAGCATGAGGTTAGACAGTGGCACAATGACATTCTGGAGGTGGCAAAAACAGGAGTAGGCCACAGAATGGCACAATGACAGAGAGTGGAAGTGACGGTGGCAGCAGCAAGAGGTCAGACAGTGGCACAATGACATTCTGGAGGTGGCAAAAAACCGGAGTAGGCCCCAGAGTGGCACAATGACAGAGGCTGGAGGTGACGGTGGCAGCAGCATTAGTCAGACAGTGGCCAAAAGACATTCTGGAGGTGGCAAAAACAGGAGTAGGTCACAGAGTGGCACAATGACAGGAGTGGAGGTGATGGTGGCAGCAGCATGAGGTCAGAAAGTGGCACAATGACATTCTGGAGGTGGCAAAAAAGGGGTAAGCTACAGAGTGGCACAATGACAGAGAGTGAGTTGACGGGTGCAGCAGCATTGAGGTCAAACAATGGGACAATGACATTCTGGAGGTGCAAAACAGGGTAGGCCACAGAGGGGACAAAAGACAGAGAGTGGAGGTGACGGTGGCACAGCATTAGGTCAGACAGTGGCACAATGACATTATGGAATGGCAAAACAGGAGATAGGGTCACAGAGTGGCCAATGACAGAGAGTGAGGTGACGGGGGCAGCAGCATGAGGTTTTGACAGTGCACAATGACATTCTGGAGGTGGCAAAAACAGGAGTAGCCACAGAAAGGCACAATGACAGAGAGAGTGGGGGTGACGGTGGCAGCAGCATGAGGTCAGAAAAAGTGGCACAATGAATTCTGGAGGTGGCAAAAAAACCCGGGGTAGGGCCCCAGAGTGGCACAATGACAGAGAGTGGAAAGTGACGGTGGCAGCAGCATTAGGTCAGGCAGGGGCACAATGACATTCTGGGGGTGCAAAAACAGGAGTAAAGCCACAGAGTGGCACAATGACAGAGAGTGGAGGTGACGGTGGCAGCAGCATTAGGTCAGACAGTGGCACAATGACATTCTGGAGGTGGCAAAAACAGGAGTAGGCCACAGAGTGGCACAATGACAGGGAGTGGAGGTGATGGTGGCAGCAGCATGAGGTCAGAAAGTGGCACAATGACATTCTGGAGGTGGCAAAAACAGGAGTAGGCTACAGAGTGGCACAATGACAGAGAGTGGAGTTGACGGTGGCAGCAGCATGAGGTCAAACAATGGCACAATGACATTCTGGAGGTGGCAAAAACAGGAGTAGGCCACAGAGTGGCACAATGACAGAGAGTGGAGGTGACGGTGGCAGCAGCATGAGGTCAGACAGTGGCACAATGACATTCTGGAAGTGGCAAAAACAGGAGTAGGTCACAGAGTGGCACAATGACAGAGAGTGGAGGTGACGGCGGCAGCATCATGAGGTCAGAGAGTGACACAATGACATTCTGGAGGTGGCAAAAACAGGAGAGGCACAGAGTGCCACAATGACAGACAGTGGAGGTGACGGTGCAGCAGCATGAGGTCAGACAGTGGCCACAATGACATTCTGGAGGTGGCAAAAACTGGAGTAGGCCCCAAAGATGGCAAAATGAAAGGGGGTGGGGGTTTAGGTGGCAGCACAGAGGTCAGAGAGTACACAATACATTCTGGAGGGGGCAAAAAAAAAGGGTGGGCCACAGAGGGCACTGCAAGAGTGGAGGGAGGCGGCAGCAGCATGATCAGAGAGTGACAAAATGAATTTTGGGAGGTGGCAAAAAAAAGGAGAGGCCACAAGGGGCAAAATTTGACTAGTGGAGGTGAGGGGCGGGGAGCAACAGCAGGGGGTCAGAGGGGGCCCCACAATGACAAGTGTGGGGTGGATGGCAATCCACCCCTGTAAAGATGGTTGGTGGCAGATGGAAAACTGTCAGCAGTGTGTGGCTCAGGTGGTGGCGGGCATCAAATAGTGGCGAGGCAGGTAGTTTGAACCCAACCATTTTCACATTTTTGGTGAGGCCTGGCTGAATGAGTTGACCCTAAGGCTTTGGTGTGTAAATCCGGGCCCCGATCCACGCCTTTCATCTTGACAAAGGTCAGTGTTCCATTTTTCCCCGTGGAAAAAGCGGTTTCTCCTTGGTAAAGAGGGCCCCCGCCGCACTGAACCCCCGCTCTGATGCCACACACTCCCGGAGGACACTTTCCCCTCAAACTGGGAAAGTTGCGGCCACCATCCATTGGCTCCCAGTAGTCCAACATTTTCTAACTTGGGTGGAAAGAGTGCTGCCAAGTGGGCCCACCACCTTTTGGGTTCAGGGCTGCTCCAGGTCCGCTTTTTGCTGCTGCGGGCGTCTACCCTCCTTACTAGGGGGGTGAAGGAAGCTGCTCATCAGTGACTCCAGACTGAGAGCTCCATGGAGCGGGTTTTTGCTCCCACCCCCCCACCTTCCCCCAGCACTGCGGCAGTAAACTGAGCGCTGAAAACCCCCCGGCGACCTGTCAGAGGGGGACGATGCCGCAAAAGGGCAGGGGCCAAACAGACTACGGAAGATTTTCCCATAGTATTTGGTGTGTCCTCCCCCTCAATAGCGGGAAAAAAAAGGCTCCCATTTTTGGACCGGTAGCGAGGGTCCAATAGGTGGAGAGCCAGAAGTTACCCTTGGGGGTGGTGACATTGGGCTTCATATAGGAAAATTCAGCATTTGGGGGCCATCTGCACAAGTGACTCCGGGGGGGTCCCGCCCCTCTCCACTGATACTTCCCAGGCTGCGGTCATCTCCCTGTCTTCCTCTCTCCATCTACCTCCCCCAGCTGCCCTCCCCTCCCTCTTGTCACCGGGGTAGAAAACCACTCATTCCCCAACAATACTCTGCCCCAAATGTCCCCTCCTCCTCCATTTCAGTCCCCCAGCGGACTCATGTGGCCGCGAGATGTAGCCCCGCCCATCTCCATCCCCTGCCCTGACAGATTTTTTTAGCATCTTTTCCGGGACATAAAGCAGTGAATATTATTCATCCCGACCCTTTGGCGACTGACAAAAAAGGGGCCTCCTCGAAGGGCCCCAAAAAAACGGCAGGGTGCACCATGAGCTGCCACTGGCTGACTAAAAGTTCACAGGGAGAAACCCTGTCCGCCGGACATCAAAAAATCGTTAAGGCAGCAACCAGGAGGGTTTTCCCGGGCTTTTAAGAATGGATAAGTGATGCACAGTTTCCTCCATTTTCAGAATCTTCTGAAGATGGGTGGAAGACTTCGGAACCTTTTCAAAACCCCAATTGAAACTTTCGCCATGCAGGGGCAGGTTTACCCCCCCCTGGGTGCAGCGGGACACCAGTTCCTCCCAAGTCCTCCCCCATGGCTCCGATTTGAGGGGGCGCGAAGAAAGCCACACATCGATTTCTTGCGTTTTATGCGGGGGCGTTCCTCCCCTGTGTGACTTCGTTCGCCGGGGCAAAGCCAGGTTAGAACTGCGGACACCCTTTTCCCTACACATGGGTTGAGGAGCAGTACTTGTGGACTGAAGGTGGTTTGGGGGGGGGGAGGAGGACTTGGCCGGACCGCATTTACAGCGGGGGAGAAAGTGGCGTCTCCGGCCCCAAGTTGTTGGTGGGGCCGGGCCGGAAAGCACATTCCCCAGGGGCCGTAAAGGACATTACGGCCCTGACCGTATTACAGCCCATGGTCCGTGCTGCCTTGCATTGGAAAAAACCCGAAAAGCTCAAGGACTGGCCCACCTTCTGTTTCTACTTTATTTATGAAGTGTTTTTTTACTGCCTTTTTTGGGAAAAGAAATTACGGCTTGGAATCTCAATCTCGCTCGGCCAAACCCAAATAGTTTTCTGAAGGGCGCAGAGTCCACCTTTTGAAAGGAGGGACTGCACACCAACAACTTGACAGGATTACAGTGCTTCTGCCCCTTTAGGATGGTTGGACCATACTGTTTTTCTCTTGCAATCGCCTCGCTGAACGACTGCGGCCCCATGAGTACGGGGACAGGAGCTCTGGCCCGGGGAGATGTTTCCCAAAGAAAAACACTCCCTTCTCAGAGGTGGTGGAGCCTTGACGGGGCTGCAAGGGCATGGTGCCACTGGCCTGCTGCCGCGGCCAGGAGGGACCACCACACTGGGCCCCGTCTCTCCCCGGCCACCGGATGGTGACGCTGCATGTATTGACGCAGGGGCCGTGGGGCCAAAAGTTACTCCCTGGCCACGCTTTTCCCCTTTTGCTTTCAGATTCACATATACCCCTTTTTCGGCTCCTCCGGGGGTCTTTGCAAAACTGCTACACCCCCAGAGTACGATTTTACCGCCCCAAAACTCACTGAGTGTACTGCCGCCGCTGCCCACTGAGCCCATGTGCCCCCTACTTTTTTTGGACCTGCGAAGCGGGTTTTTACCCCCGTGGCCCCCTTTGGGTCCCGACCTCACCTGCTGCTTCCTGTGACCCCAGCCACATGACCCCACTTGCTGGCTGCGCCGCTGCCTGACGCGCAAGCTGACGCCCCCCCTTTTCCTGACGATGATTAACCCTTTTCCTCACCGGCTCCAAGTGCGGGCGGTACATCACAAACTTTTGTGTTTCATCGTCACTGCTGTCCCCATCACCGGGGTTGGTATGAAAAGGGGTGACCCTCACAACAGACCTCCCATGGCCCCCTCAAAACATACCTTTCCCCTACTGCAAGAACAGGGGGTATTTGGCCCCCTTTCTTCGCTGCCAAGTTCTGTTCGCCCTCCTCAAATTGTTATCCTGTATTTTGGCCTGAGCCCAGACCCCTAGTAATCTCGGCGAGGGGAAACCGATGGGACAGAGACGGGTTTAGAAGGTAGGGTCGCTGACCCGCTCCCGGCCAGCCAACAAGGGTTGTGTCTGCGTTCCCCTCGACTCTTTCTGGGGGGTTTTCAATTCATCTGGAGAAGTGGATGACCTAGTCAACCAATCAAGAACCTTTTGGTTTCTAGCAGTACACGGGGCCGCTAATACACGGGAGTGTGGCCCACGATGACCCCTGCTGCGACGTCCCCTTTGCTGTGCTGGGACCTGCTACAGGAATGTTTGTGCCTTTTGCACCGCAGGGGGAAAAAGCCTGCCCCTTCTGTCTCACATACTGTTTGTTTTTAAAATGTCAACACTGTTTGTGAAGATATCTGTATAGATAAAAACCCACCCCGTTTTTTGACGCCCAAAAGAAAACCCCTAAGAAGCTTTGGGGAACCCCTTGGGAAAAAATTGGCCCCCAAATGGGCAGAAAAATTTACTTTATGTGCCGTTTAAAAAACTTTGTATTTTACTGAATTAAAAGCAAAACGGTTAATTTTTAAACCCTTCGATATGAATTATGCACAGAATTTTTTTTTGTGGCGGTGAAAAAACAAATTTCTTTTTCTGAGTACAAAAGCAGAACAATGCTTTAAAACCCCTGGATTAAAATTTTGCAAAAAGAATTGAGCACCTAAACTACTAGCTTTGTAGCGTGTTACAATTGCGTGTTTTCTAGCTACACAACAAGAGAAAAAATTGTAATTAACCTTCGCTTGGAATATGCTACAGAAAAATTGTATTTTTTTGGCGGTGAAAAAAGACGGTCATTTTTGTCACCACAGCACAAAAACAACGCTTAATTAACCCCGGATGTAATTGCGCAAAAGAATTTTAGCACCAAAAAAAAAGTGGGTATTTGTATTATAAAAAAGCTGTTTCTTTAAATAATACAAAAGGAACTGGCTTAATGCCCCTTGGGTATTTTAATTGCTGTGGCAAAAACATTAAAATGTAATGCACTCAAGGGGCCACCCTGGCTTCAAACCCAAAACACCAAAAAATCAGAAATAAACATTAAAAACAGTCCTGAGACAACGAGACACCCCCCAAAAACGCGTAAAAAATCATTTTTTTTAGTAACAAACACCCCGGCAGCACCCCTTCCCGATCATACAGTGAGACGGGATAGCCCGCGTCGGCCCCGGGCTTTTTATGCGGGGACGTCACAGAACCCGCCGGTCCTGATTTGGTTCATCTCTGCACATTCATGCGGGTATGCCCTTCTTTCCCCCAGAGTGTTTTTTCCCCCTGTGCGCCATGTGCCGCACCATTTTTTCAAACAAAACACACTTGTTCACCCGAAGTACCCCAAAGTTCGACTTCGTTTGAACCGAAGTTTTCCTGAAATTCAAAAAGAATTCCCCCTTTGTTAGAATCGATTGCCCATCTCTAAATTTTTCTGGTATGGGGGGTTAAAAACTCTGTGTATTTTAAAAAATATGAAAGCACAAAAAGGGTTAAAAACCCTTGGTATAAAGTTTACAGAAAACCCAGGAAAAAAATTAATTAGTGGCCTGTAAAAATTTCCCTGTATTTTTTCTGACTCAAAACACAAACAGGCTTAAAAACCCTTGGGTATAAATTTCGAAAAAGAAAACACCAGAAA
>JAODAL010066909.1:0-17543 GCA_025379985.1 Phyllomedusa bahiana
CCGGGGGTTTTTTTGCGATTGCCCCTTTCCTTCTTCCTTATGGCATCATAACTGGGCGTCAGAGCAGAGAAAATCATCCTCTTTGGCCTCTTGATCTTTTAAATGCCTTTCACCCCCCCCTTTTTTGTATCAAAGGGTCTTAAAAAAAATGGATTATCACATGGGGGGTTCCGATTGACTTTTGGGGGTGCTTCTGTTGGGAGGGATGCGGGAGGGGATGAGACTTTTGGGGCCGGACTGGGGGGACGAGGGGGTAAGACTGCTACGGTTGCATTAAAAATAAACTTTGGGCACGCTTTCTTATGGAATTCACAGGGGCCCAGCGATGACAGGCCTGAGGGTCTGCAACTGAGACCCCTGGCATCGTGTTGTCCCAATGGAAAGGGAGCACCTTCTCTGTACCCACCTCCAGTCCTACCCCCCCTTTGCCGCTTCCACCTGATTTCGTCCTTTTAAAAAATTACAAATTTGAAAAGGTTGGAAAGTTTTGGAATTCTTATTAAAGAGGGCTTTAAAGCTTTTCAAACCCTCAAATAAAAACAAAATTGCTGGAAATTCAAAATTACAAGTAAACAAGGGCCCGCCCAAAAGGGGGAAAAAACACATCTAATGTATTCGGATAAAAAGGTATTTTTTGGCACCTTTCAATTCCCCTTTTGGTAAACACAACAAAAAAAAAATTTTAAACAAAAAAAAAAAAAAAAAACCTATCGTAATGTATTGGTATAAAAGGGATTTTTTGGCACCCTTAATTCACCTGTGGTACTAAAAAATTGCGATTCAATTTTTAATGCAAGGTCTCAAAAACAAATGATGGGCCCCCAAATCAAAAAAAAACGTACCCAATTTATTCGGGTTTTACAAATTTTTGACCATCAACCTGTGCGACTTTCTGGATTTTTTTTAAGTACAAGGTGGTTTATATCAACAAAGGTGGAATGGGCCAAATTGAAAGGGAACACCTATCTGAAATTGTAAACTGATAAAAAAAGTGGAGTTTTGCACCTAACAAATAGACCGGGCAGTTACTAGAAAAGATGTGTATCCTTTAAAATAATCAGGCTGCCCAATATCCAGGAAAATATTTCAATAGAAAACTGTTAATAATAAGCTATTGCAATGTTACACAAATCTTGGTGAACTTTTTATCCAGTATTCTTTATAAGCTTGTCTGTGTCGCCCGGGGGCCCCTCCTCCTCTCCCCCGTGACTTTACAGCGGTAGATGCCCTTTAACATTCTCTTACCCAACTATATAAAATCTTTCCAATCTCTAATCTGACTGAATTGTAAGGGATCACAGCTAATGTAGAGGTTTTCCCTCGTGAAAAAATATAATAATTTCGCTGAGCTGTTTGGAAAAATGCAGAGCGCCACGTCCTTCTGCTCTGAGACGCGGGGAGACACTGAGGCTGAACAGGAAACGCTGTTCTATGTAAAACGAGGTCATGGGGATTTTTCCAGCCAATCGCAACCTACACATCCCAGTCATGACGTCGCACACACATCTCACCCGCTCTATTCTGTAATCTGATTTGCTGGCCCCAAAATTACAGGAAGCGCCGAAAAAGGGCGTGATCTTCATAGATGATGCACAGATTTTACCCTACATTATCGCATGATCTAAAAAATCCGATCACCATAAAAACTGTGCCGATTTCAACTTTGTCGATAATAATCGCTCAACACTAAATTACAGCAAAGAAGCTATTACTCAGAAAAAAAAAACAACAAGCATAGGGAAATTGAGTGGGCCATGAAATCCAAGGACTGAACATTACATATGTGGACATCTGTGCTTTCTAAATCTGTGGTCTAGTGAGTCACAATTTAAGCCTTTTAGTAGTAGCAGTGAAGTCCTTCTACATGTGCAGTTCCTACAATCAAGCAAGGAGGAAGAATTGTGATGATGTGGAGTTGCTGAGCTGGTGAGACTGTTGGTGATTTATCCATGGCTACCATAGTATTCTGTAGCAACATGTCATCCCATGTTTGTGCCTAATAGGACTTTTACATCAATCACACATATTTGATAAAAAAAAGAACAAAGAGAAGGAACGTGTACTCCCATAGTGCAAAAAGATAAAAACAGATTACTTGTTGAAATAAAGTAAAAGGTGTACTCTAACCTTTTGGAGTTGTGCTTCGGTAGGCACAACTCCCCATTTAGTGAGAAAGTAGATGGTGAGAGCGATTCCCAAAAGTAATAAAATCATGTACCCAGCCTGGCTGCAACCTTCTCAAATAATGCCTTGGTCCATACGACTCCTAGCTGAGATCTTGAAGGAGCAGTGAGTACTGGACGCACCCACCTAGAACATTGTCGCTAGTTGCATCTACTCTCACACCCAAAAGCTCCACTGATACATTGAGTGAACAATGTACAAAAAATAGCTCAGAAAGATACTGAACCACCATCTGTTTAGACCAAACAATCAAAAGGGTATGAAAGATATTACAGCGCAAAAATGGACTGAAAAAACTAAGTAAAATATACTTTTTTTGCTACAGAACAACATGTTTGGTCTAAAATGACTTCCTCAGGAAATCATTTTTGAGGAAGTCATTTTAGACGAAATTCGTTGTTCTGTCTAAAATAAAGTATATTTTACATCATTTTTTTAGTCCATTGTTGCGCTTTAATATCTCTCATATCCTTTTGATCACTTGGTCTAAGCAGACGGTGGTTCAGTATCTTTCTGAGCTATTTTTTTAACCATTTGATCAAGAAATACATTGATGGAGTGTTGCCTCAGATGACACGGCCTCCACAATCACCCAACCTGATCCCAACTGAGATGTTTTGAGATAAGTTGTACCTCAAAGTAAAAGAAAATCAGCCACTAAGATCTCAGCACTTTCGGTAACTCCCTCAAGACTGTTGGAAAACCATTCCAAGTGACTACCTTATAAAGCTGACTCAAAGAATGGCAGAAGTGTGCACAGCTATCATATCAGAATCTGAAATATAAAAATATTATTTTATGTAACACTTTTTTGTGTCCTACTTAATTCAGTATGAGTTTCTTGAAAGTTTTCATGTTTTCAATACAAATCTACAAAAAACTTTAAATGAAAAGGTGTGTCTAAACTTTTGACTAGTACCATGTATCTGTGAACAAAAAGTAGTCTGTCACATAATGAAACAGTAATCCAACTCTTGTATTTTCAAAATGGTTAAGCTAAAGATCTACAGTAGTAGTTCACAAAAAAGGAACCACAGATTGTGCCACTGTAGAAAGCTGCAACAAAGGCTGATCTGTGTGTGACAAGCAACTAAAACCAAAGGTAGAACAGCTGATTTTAGGTCTGAAGGAACTTCAGTAATTGATACACCTACAGTTATTTTATTATACATAAAGAATGTATAACTACTTGCAACCGCCCGTTTACTATAAACATCCAGGAAGTTTCTGCTTATCTCTTTAAGGATGAAAAACAAGCAAGTATACAGCGTCCCACAAATATTAGTAAAGCGTGGACAAAGAATGGCAAGCCAGTATGTATTTAAAAAGTGCAAATAACATTTTTTTGAAAACATATAAAAACGTTTACCATATTTCCAAATGGTTTAGTGTCCGCACTAACTAGTGCAGCATACCCGTGACCGTACTCAGCAGTGTGCGGCTTGATTTCCTCTGTCCAAAGACCGACGCGTTTCGGTGATGCACATCTTATTCCTGACAGGTACGACATCCGGTCAACCTTTAAATAGGGACCGGGCGTTGTCTTGGCATTTTTAAAAACCCCCATACGCCAGTTTCTTGATGCCAAAAAAGTACGCAGTGGCTCACTAACAGTCGTGCATTTTCCAGCATTTCATCCAAATACATGCAGGAGATCTACATTCTTCCGCTTTTTTGGGTATAGGTAAAGGGTTACTCCTGATAATAGAAAGTGCAATATACTAGAGAAAAAAACTTGACTGTGAAGCTAAGTGGATCTTTTTTACTAAAACAAGACAACCCATAGGCTTAAATGTTCAAATATGACATTCATTGGAGCCATTATTACCTAAATCCACTGTACCTTAGTAACTATTATGCCAATTCTTAAATATTCCTCTTAACTTTATATAAAACATTCTAGCAGGATCTTCCTCTTCTTTCTTCCGTGTTTTGTTTTTATATATGTCAACCGCATGTTTTTTGTCTTGCTTCCCACATGCTGCATTTAAGGGGTTAAAATGCCCAAGACAAACGCCCGGTCCCTAATTAAAGGTTGACCGATGTTACAACCAGACCAGAAAAAGTGTGCATCCACCGAAACGCGTCGTCCTTTGACAGAGGAACATCCAGCAACACACCTCTGAGCTACGGTCCGTGTATGCTGCACTTTGTGGGACACTAAACCATTTGAAAATATGGTAACGTTTTTATAATAGTTATCATAAAAGGTATTTGCACTTTTTTAATACATACAGGTCTTGACCATTTCTAAGCCATCCCACCTTACAAAATATTTGTTGGACGCTGTGTATACTTTGCTTTTTTTTCATTGACAGCCGCGGTAGTGAGCTCTCCGCACATAACCTGCCTTCTCTGCAACGCTTTTCCCTACAGTGATTGTAGCTGGCTTATTTGGATTTGTGTGTTACGTTTAGCTCACTGCTCGTTCCCAATTTCACATCAATATTGCCTACTATCTGCTACAAGAGCCGTTGAACAACTGTGTACAAACCTGCACTCGGGTTTATAAGCAATTTTTACATAAAAGATTTGTGGACTTTTTTTAAAAGAAAAAAAAGAATAGAATAAGGCAAGCCAGTCTTTTTCACAATATCAATAGTGCAACCCACACCCGGATACTCGCAGTGATGTGAAAACTATTTTATTAAATTAAAATCAATTGAAAAAAGAAAAACTAAATATTGTGGGATCAAATACGACTCTAACTACATATCTGGAACAAACAGAAGATCCCCCGTGGCTTACAAATTTAAAAAACGTCACTTCTCAAATTCGCCTGACTTCACTGTGAGAATGGAATAACCATACTGACTCAATGCTCACTAAAACTGATATCGACTAAATTGTGGAACATGAAAACAAGAAACTTATAGAACACAGGACAAGAGAAACTTATTGTAGAAGAAGCTTTTGAACCAATATGTGAGACACAGAAGAAAACAACGAAGCTTGGACTTTATGTTAAAAAACAACATACTTAAATGGAAGAGTATGTGATGAAGGAGAAGAAGACAAAATATGATAGAGACATCAAAGATTTTACGAAAAATGGATAAATATACACATGGTAATAAAAGAAACCTATCTTAAATCGATCTTAAAGGCACAATTCGATAACACTCCAAACACAAAATGAGACAGACCATGATACTTTCTCCGATCTGATACTTGCTCCTGAACAATCATCCACGTCACTACAGAAATCTGATGGAGATAATCTCAATGCAAATGGAAAGAAGTTTACAACTCCAAACCAAGATCCCGCATCAACACAACGTCCTACTTGACAGCTACTACACGTAGGGCTACAGATCCACGAGACCATTCCATTTTAGATACATGGAATAAACGGTGCCTGCCGTAAACAAAGAAGAGGCCGCAACTACAACAATCTCAGGAGGATCAAAACGAGCCCTGTACTAAATTCTTTCAGTGCGCCCATTTAATCACAAGCCGCAGGAACAAGTCCTCACGAAACGGGAATGAATTTTGCACCTACCAATTCCTAAATAATCTTAATACTATTCAAAGACGTAAGCAGTTTGTCTCGTCCTTATTACGTAAAACATCACTTTCTCTCCAACGGGGGGGGGGGGGGGGGGAAGAATCCAGAGGACTATAACCTTGATGAGGGACTACAACGAACACCTGTCACGCAGGATTCATATTATTTTCTCCCAATATGGGCCTTGTCATTTCAATGAATAAAAAATTTGTCTACATCTTAGATCATTACAAAGGAAAGTAAATTCGATAGTCCTGTCCATCCCAAATTTTCTGTAACCAATCCGAACTTCTTGATCCCTGTACAATCGCTGTCCAGATATTCATGGACACTTTCCCGTATTGTATGAGCGAGATCTTACCTCGCTCGCAGACTCCCCTGGAGATGAATAAAGGGAAACATTCATAACAATTTAAAAGTATGTGAAAAAGAGGCCATGTCAGACACTCAAAAACAATCCTACATAACTATAAAAATGGCGGAATAAGGGGGGGCCGTCGTGGTCCTTGACTCAGGTCATTAATAGAAAACTCAATAAATCTACTTAGAGACAATACTACATATAGACATCCTGAAAAGTGATCCTACTGGCCCTTTCCAGGATTCCCTAAATAAAACATCTGGCTGAGGGTATTAGTATGGGAGTATTATCATCCTCTCTGGCAGAACAATTGTGTTAATCCCTACCCAAAACCCAATCATTCATATTCCTTACACCAAAACTCATAATGATTGTATTTCCACCACCCCTCCCACCGACCGATTGTATCTGGTATTAACTCATTTCTGAAAAACTGGAGCATGGTTTTTGTACTTTCACATCTCCACCACTAATCCCACACATCCCCAGGATACATCAGGGAAACAAAACAGTTAGTGGGACAGTTTAGAAAAAAATCACGTGAAAAAAACTCTTGTTTGGGTGACGTTGTAATGTCCATTGGCCTGTATCCTTCCATTCCACATCAATTGTCATTAATAAAACTATCACACTTCCCTAAATAAATTCCAGTGGATATATGGCCCCCAACTTATGCGAGTGTCTTTAATCATGCAATCGAATTTTTTATTTGACCCACACTTTTTTTGCCTTTGATCAGCAAATCTATCCTCAACTATGTGGCGCGATCATTGGGTTGCGAAATTTTCGCCCCTCACGATCGCCAACAATCTACATTGAGGTATAGTGGGAAAGGAGGAATTTTTTTATATGCAATTGTAACGCTTTTGCCTCTGGGGGTAGGGTGGGTTGGTATAGGTGGGTTGAGGGGGGTGGCCGTTATATAGACGACCTCGCTGATATTGGAGGGCAAACCATTAGAAGAGATCATCCCATTTGTTGAGTTACATTCAATATAACCCTATGAATCTAAAATTTACCTACCAGATGATAAGGACAAAATCCATTTTTATTAGACATCACCTAAAAAGGGTTGCCCGAGGAAAATATTACTGGTCATTCCTTTTTCAAACCTCTATCACGAAAATTCTGTATTACATGCCGCTCTGTCATCCCATCATATCAATAACACAACATCCCCACTGGGAGATTGATTCCGCACAAAAAGAAACTAGCAGTATGTGGCGAAATTTGAAACACACCCCATCAACAAACAGTTTTTGAAAGAAAAGAAAACAAAGAGGCTATTCTGAAAAAATTCTTGTATTAAATCCAAAAAGAAGTCACAAATTAATAGTCAACAATGACAGTTTATTAATGAGAGGAACCATACAAAAAACAAAACACAAAAAATTTTTCTTGCAGGTAATAACATACTCTACAACGTACTCTCCACAATATAAACATAGTAGATGATCATAAAAAAATATCCCCAAATCATCTATATGCGATTCCTAACTAAGTAGGAGTTAATGGAAAAGGGCGTCAGATTTATTTCCAAAAAAGCTCCAATAAAGGGTCTATCATCCTCTCCCAGTTTGTTCTAAGCCTCCACAACAATCAACTGTGTAAAAAACATGGCTAACCACCACAGGTTCTTCTCTGTTGGACACAATATTTGCACAACTTGCAATTTTGCTGAAATAAGGATACATATATTTCCCTATGTCACCACAAAAACTACAAAATAAACAATAAATATAAATTAAACACAAAAAATGTTAGTTTACCTGAACTCAGCACTAGTTGTTGCAAACAATATGTTGGGTTGCACATCCACCAACTCTGAAACAAAAGGATCAGACGCCATGTTTTCTGAAGCCAAAAAAACGCAGTGGCTCACTAACAAGTCCGGCAGTTTACCAAACCTTTCATACGTAATACATGCGGGAGCTCTACATTCCTTCCGCTTTTTGGGTATAGAAAGGGTTACTCCTGATAAGTTATACAAGGCAATATACGAGAGAAAACTTCTTGACTGTGAAGCTAAGTGGATCTTTTTACTTACAGAACTAGACACCCTTAGGCTTAAAAGTCAAAATCTGACATTCTTTGCCATTATTAACCTATATCCACTTGTACCTTATATACATAAGATCGCCACATTCTTTAAATGTATCCTCATAACTTTATATAAAACATTCTAGCAGATCCATCCACTCTTTCCCCTGTTTTGTTTTTATTATGCAAAACCGCTTGTTATTTTTTGTCTTGCTCCCACATGCATGGCTTTTAAGGGGTTAAATGCCAGACAACGCCCGTCCCAAATTAAAGGTTACCGTATGTTACGAAACCAGAACCAGGAAAATATGTGTGTTTCATCACCGAAAACGCGACGGTCTTTGACAGAGGAACATCATGCCCGCCGCACACTGCTGAGTACGGTCCCCGTGGTAATTGCTGCACTTTGTGGGACACTAAACCAATTCTGAAATATGGGAACGTTTATTATAATGTATTCAATAAAAGGAATTTGCACTTTTTAAATAACCTACTGGCTTGCCATTCTATGTCCACCTTACTAAATATATGTGGGACGCTATATACATGCTTGTTTTTCTTGACTGCCGTCGGAGTGAGCCTCCGCACATACGTGTCCTCCAGCAAGCTTTTCCCGACAGGTGATTGGAGCTGGCTTATTTGGATTTGTGTATCTCTTTAAGGATGTTCTGGATTGTCTATGCACAGATAGAAACTGCTCACTAATTGTGTAGCTGTGCAAGTGGAGAGTCAGCTGTTTGCGATAGTTGGCCCTCCACTTAGAAGACAGGGATGGTTTATTACTATCCCTGCCTTCCCCTTTGCTATACAGCAGCTCCTTGCTTAGCAGCACTTCCGGCCACGCTGGGGCTTGGTAGTTGCAGATCCTGCTGGGTCAGAAGCAGATCAGCACTGAAGTACATAGAAAGGAATGCTAACCCTTGTATTTCTCCTGTAAATGGGACTAATATAGCAGCCCAAGTTACAGAGGAAATTGCAAAAAAAATTAAAAGTAAGTGAGATAAAATGCAGACAGAGGTGCTTTTATAACCTCATAGGGTCACAATATGTAAAATAAAATAATAATAAAACCACCAGCACAATGAAATATTCTTTAAAAAAATTAACCGTCAAAACTGCAACTCTAATTCTGCCCTAAAACTTTATATCACCTATAGAAAAATGTCTGTGACAAAAGTAAAAAAAACTTTAATTTTCTTATTTTACTATTTTCTTTTGTACTGATGGTATCATGGATAAAGGATTCATACCTGTATGTGCAAAGAAAACGAAAATGTCTCTGGTTAGGAAGGGAGTAAACAGCTCGGTCAGGAACTGGTTAAAGGTATTGATTCATACTGTAGACTTTTTGTGTATTAGCGATTATTAAAACAGTGGCAACAATGTACTGTCATGACTAATGATACAAGAATCATCAAAGGTAAACCCATGTTTGCCAAAATGTTAGATCCTTGAAAGGTTAATGCGAGTTTTAGAGACTAGATACTTTAACATATTCTATATCTGTAAATAATTATGTATTATGTATCGTATTGCTTAATTCCAGATATTAAGTATAAAACAATAATCGCAAGTTTCAACATAAGTGTTTAGTCATGTGACAAAACACTATATTATTTTGTGTTGAACAATTGATTTTTAATTGCTACAACATCACTTTGAAAGAATAAATCTGTAATAGCCTGGGGATTGTAAGAATAATGTTTGAGTGTACACAAATAAGTTAGCATTGATCTGCCTGACATTCTGCACATTTTTATTTTAATTTCTTTTGTTTATTTGCCGTGGGCTATTTAAATAAATGTGTGATCATGATGATTCATGATATACGCTGATGGATTTTTTCAAGAGTAACTGACATTGATTAATATATATGCTACAAAATATTACAGTTTTGAATGCATACCAATGAGTAAGCCTCTTTGTACAGTAAAACAGACTCTTGGCGGGTTTAAACTTGACACAAAGCAAATTTAACAATACAAATTCTTCTGCAAAATCTATCAATATGCTCTTTTGGAAATTGTTTTGTTTTCATTTAATTAAATTGATCTTGGACAAATTTACACAAGCACCAGAAGTAAGAGTAGAAAAATGACTCATTTCAAAATGCTGTGTAATATTTCCATTCTTCCATCTGAAGCCATATTTTTAGAAAGGTTTCCATTGGAAATCCTCATTATCAATAAAGGGTATTGCATCTGTCACTAATTAATTATTTGTGCACAAAACAAGCTTAATTCTTTAGTATTTATTATTGGAATTGATTTTGAACATTATGGAACAAAGAAATTATGAACACAAAATGCTACTTCATGTTGTAGAATGCATTTTTTATGAATGTGTATTTTGATATAAATCACATACAAATCAAACAAAAAGGTTAACATTTCGAAATATACATACCCCTCTATCTTTCCTTCTCTTCCGCCCCTGAAGCATAGGACAATAGAGTGATAATTGCCCGATTATCAAATATGCTTTTCAGCCATGAGTTTTATTTTTAAAACATAATTTATTTATTAGTAATAAAGCGGAGGGGATTAACGACTTTTTTTTTTTTGAAGATGAAGCTTTGTGATGTAGTGGAATCTATGGATAATTTTCATAAATTGCAAGTAGAGTTGAACACGCTAAATGTTTGGTCACCTGGGTACTCGTAATCTGTATATATCCAAAGGGTGGAGAAAAACTGAGACAATTGATTGTTGAGAATTATTTAAGTCTACTATTAAATCATGGACCAAAAAAAAATGCACAATGTCAATTAGCTGTCTCAAAGGCCAACAGTTTTTTTGCACGTATTAAAGGTATTAATTGCCACTTAAAATCCGGCGGCATTTTCAAATTGCTGGATCGCGCCTCAACCCCGTTTTTTTTTTGCTAAAATTTTGCACAAAACACGTCATGTAGATGTTGGATTTTTGGCTATGCAGTTCATTAGGCCGGTGGAAATCAGATATCAGTCCCGCAGAATATAGAACATGTTCTATAGTCTGCTGGTCGGTTTTCGTTTTAGGAAAACCTCAGTAAAAAATCCATGCTGTGTAGACTACAGCACGGATTTTCAGTTGAAGTCTACACAGCACAGTAGGAGAATTTTTTTTATTATAGATTTGCTTACTTGTTATCACTAGTGTTGTAGGAGCGTTAAAGTGTGGCCATCGACATCCGTTCGAATTATGGTCGATAGTCGACCATCATCGACAAATAGTCGATGGTTCGATGGTAGATTATTAATCGATGACCATTAAAGTCATGGGAGGGCAACAACACCTTCATTCTACACCCAACAGGGCTGAAGAAACTGAAAATAACATCCACAACAGTCAAAGGATACTGCTACATCTTAGCAACACACTTAGGTTATAAAAGCCACAGAAAAAAAAAACACAGACATATCACTATCCCTGTCCTTGTAACCACAGCAATGACCCTTAAAAAAGGCATCACCCCAAATTAAAAAAGTGCCAGAAGGCATATGATTTGAACCATCATTTTACTTGAACTGGACAATGAAATCCCTGTTCCTGGAAACGCAGCATGAGCCCCAAACCTGCATGACCCCCACATTTAAAAAGTGTCGTAAAAAGGAGTCTTCAACCACCATTTTTAGTTTCACTGGACAGTTGACTATCCTGTCCTGGGCCCACACAGCTGAGCCCAAACCTGCATGACCCAATTAAAAAGTGACTGGAAAAGGAGTCCTTCAACCACCATATTAGATTCACTGGACATTGAACCTTATCCCTGTCCTGGCCACAAGCATAGCCCCAAACCTGCATGACCCCAGATTAAAAAGTGCCGGAAAAAGGAGTCTTTCAACCACCATTTTAGTTTCACTGACATTGAATCTATACCTGTCCCAGGGCCACGAGCATGAGCCCCAAACCGTGCATGACCCCAGATCTAAAAAAAAAATGTGCCGGAAAACAGGAGTCATTTCAACCACCATTTTAGTTTCACTGGAACATATACTTGTCTCTGTCCTGGGAAGCTGCTTGCCCCTGTCCGTATGAGTGTGCGGACCAATTGATCTTCACTTGAAATACTGGTGGTTAACGCTCGTTCCACCCAGGTGCCCTTTTTTCTTGTGCATTGATTTTTTTTTTGCACATTTTACTTCAACTGCTGGAAGAAATTTGTCCTCTTACATTGGTTTCTCATTCCCTGTGCTCTCATACTCCATGTCCCCAGAATAACCTACATCAGGTCAAGTTTTCCCTTCCTATAACCAACCTTGAACAATTCAAGGAATTTTTTTAACAGCTATTTTGTACATGCAATTTTTTATTAGTTTTAAAACTAGAAAACACAGTTTTAAAAAATAGTATGGAATCCATCATGTCCTTTGGTTACTCTTTTTTTAATTATATTAAATGGGTTGTCTAATACAGGGATTGATAGCTATTTCAAGATCTTGCAAAAAAAAACAAGTCATTTGAATATTTTCCTTAACAGTGTCCCTACCTATTCCTGTTTCTGACAGCACCATCACACCTTGAGCCACTCTTGACAATTGAGAAGAAATGTATGTTAGAGAACAAACATTTTTACAATAGGAAAACCGTAGTCTAGCTGCATTCACAGCAAAAGCCCCCAAAAATCAAAGCATGACCTTGAGCCACTTTGGACAATTGTGAAGAACAAATTTCTGTTAGAAAAACATTATTTTATAATAGGACCTGTAGTATTTGCTTTATTCACATTTAAGGTGGCAAGGTCCTCAAAGAACAAAGCTGTAGTGCGCCAAATTTGAAAAAAAAACCACGTATCCTGTAATAGTATTCGGATAATAAAAGGTATTTATTTTGGCACCGTATCCAATTCACCTTGTGGTAACTACACAAATTGCTGGAATTCAAATTTAACTGCAAGGTGGCTCTATCAACAAATCTGACCTGGGCAAAAGTGCAAAAAAACACGTATCTGTAATGTATTTGTGATAATACAAGTTTATATTTTGTGCACCTACAATTCACCTGTGGTTGACCAACACAATTGGCTGTATTCACATTTAAGTTCAAGTGCCTCAATGAACAAAGCTGTATGTGTCGTCCAAAGTCAAAACAACACGTTATCTTGAAATTTATTCGGAAAAATACAATGTATTTGTTGGCACTATCCGATCTGTGCTGACTAACAAATTGGCTGGATTCTAATTAACTGCAAGGGTGGATATATCAACAAGGTGAATGGGCAAAATTATAAATGAACACTATCAGAAATGGTATAACTGATAATTAAAAGTGGTAGTTTTTTGCACCTAACAAAGAAACCTGCAGTTCCTAGAAAAGAAGTGTAATCCTAATTAAGTTCAGGCTTGGCCGGAAAAAAAAAAAAAAAAAAACCAATATCCATGAAATATTTCAAAAAGAAAACTGTTAATAATAAAGCTATTGTCAGTCAATTTCTACACTAAGACTTAGTGAACTTTATCCAGTATTCTTTATAGAGCTTGTCTGTTTTCGCCCTCGGGTCCCCTTCCCCCCCCCCCCCACATTTCCCACTCCCGTGACTTTACAGCGTAGATGCTCCTTTAAAATTCCTCTACCTAACGACATAAATCTTCCAATCTCTAAATCTAAACTAAGTTTAATGATCACAGCCTAACAGTAACTTCCTCTGTGAAGAAATATAATGAAGTTTTGGGCGGAGCTGGTTGGACACAAAGGCAGAGAACGCACATCCTACTGCTATAGACGCTGAAAGACACTGACTGAAACAGGAAGGGCTGTTCCTATGTAAAAACGAGGTCATGTGATTTTTCAGCCAATCGCAACCATACACATCGCCCAGTCATGACGTCGCACACACACTCACCCTGCTCTATTCTGTAAGCTGATTTCTGGCCAGCCAAATGACAGAAAGCGACGAAGATGGCGCGATTCTTAAAAGATGAAAGCACAGATTTTAACCTAATTATCGCATGAATCTAAAATATCGATCAATATTAAAAACTGTGTGGCCTATTTCATCTTTGTCGTAATAAATCGCTCAACACTATTTCCCCCCTACTATATCTCCTCATTACTTTTTAAGGTGCCAACATTTAATATATCTACAAAATGTTTAGGGGTTTTACTCTCTATGGCAATACACCTTTTGTTATCAGCTTTGCTGTCTTTATAATTTTTTTACTTATTTTATTTTTTTCCTTATAGTTAGTGTTGAGCGATTATTATCGACAAAGTTGAAATCGGCACGTTTTTATGTTGATCCGGAATTTTATCGATGCAAACGGCGATAATTTAGGTTAAAATCTGTGCATGAATCAATATATTCTCCGCCATTTTTCGCGCTTTCCTGTCATTTTAGGACGGCCAGGCAAATACAGCTTAGAAATATACACGTGAGCTGGGTGTGACGACTGTCATGACTGGGATGTTTTATGGTTTGTGATATCGGCTGGAAAAATTCACATACCCCTCGTTTTACATAGAACAGCCCTAGCTTCCGAGTTCATATCAGTGTGTGTATTGTGGTCTCATAAGAGCAGGACGTGTGCTCTGGTCTCTCTCAAAACAGCTCAGCGAAAATTTCTCCTTTTGTTCACACAGACAACAACTATTCTTATACTGTGAACATTAGAACTTAGGTAGATTAGAGAATTTCAGTTTTTAGTTACTAGTGATGAGAATTTTAAAGGAGCATCTAGCGCTGTACAGCCACGTGGAGGAGGGGGGGGGGGGGCAGTGCGAACACAGACAGACATGCGGGTAGACAGGCAAGGCATTTGAAGGAGAGTGATAATTATGCAGCCCAGACTCTGCTTTGACCCTGCAGTTGAAATGGACTTTTAATAAACAATCTTTTTGGTAACATATTAGCTTGTAATTTGAGCATACCTGTACTTATATTAGGAATACAATCTTTTCTAGTAGACGTAGCAGGTGTATTTGATAGGTGCAAAATTCACCTTTTTATTGTCTGAACAACGATTTAATTAGTTTTATTTTCACTTCGGTTCGGCGCAGCTCAACCGTTTTTGTTCAATAGACCCACTATGTTCTTTCAATAGGATACTAACTTTTCTATGACTCGCAGGTGTTTTAATGTGGCAAAAAAACACGTTTTATTATCCCGTTCACAATTTAAATACGTGGTTTTTAACTTTGTCGCAGCCCAGCTTGTTCATAGACCCCATTTTTTACTTACAATAGGATACTGAACTTTTCTAGTCACTGCAGGTGTATGTTATAGTGCAAAAACCAACGTTTTATTATCGCGTACACCATTTAATTAGGTTTATTTCACTTTGCGGCAGCCCAGTTTTTTTGTTCAAAGACCCATCTTTTACGGATATTACCATACAGATAATGTGCTAGTCATTGCAGGTGTAATTCATAGTTGCATAAACCACGCCTATTATTAACAGTACATCAATTTAAAATTCCGTGTTTTTTTTCACGTTGGCGAGCCCAGCTTTGTTCAGAGAGAACCACTTGACTCACATTAGGATACAGGTACTTGTTCTTAGCTCACCCGCAGGTGTTATTTAAAGGTTCCAAAAAACACGTTTTTATTATCGTACACAATTTAATTAGGTTTAGATCCCTTTGGAGCAGCCATTTATTTGTTAAAGACCCCTTGTAACGAATTTACCATTAAGATGGGCGATCGAATCTAACGAAGTAAATTATTCGTTTTAGGAATTTCAGGAAAACTTCGGTTCAACGAAGTCTGAGATTTGGGGTACTTCCTGGGTGAAATGAAGTGTGCTTTTGATTTGTAAAATGCAGCCAGCACATGGCGTTTACATGGGACAAAGAACTCTGGGAGGAAGAAGGGCATAGCCTTCATGACATGTCATAGATTAAACCAATCAAGAACCGGGCGGATTCTGTGACGTCACCGCACTGTATAAGTCCGGGCGCTACGCTGGGAGCTCATACCGCTCTCACTGAAACTGTTTAGGGAAGGTGCTGCTGCGGCTCGCTTGTGATAGCGATACTAAAGAACTCATTTTTATCAGTGATTTTGTGGGGGGTCCAGCTTGTCTCAGAGACTGTTTCTCTTAACGTTCTATTTCTGATTTTTTGGGGTATTGGATCTGAAGTTCAGTGTGTGTCCAGTGCAGCTGCATATACATTTTAATGCTATCTGCTCACAGCACATTGAAATCCAAGGGTGATCTAAAGCCGTTCCTGTTGTATTCATTTAAAGAAACAGCGTTTTTACAATACAAGTACCACTTCATTTTTGGCTGCTCAATTCTTTTGCGCAATTTACATCCAGAGGTTAATTAAGCATTGTTCTGCTGCTGTGATGACTAAAACAAACCGTTTATTTCACCGCCAAAAATAAATTGTTCCTGTAGCATAATTCACCAAGCGACGTTTTAAATTTCAAGTTTTCCTCTTGTTGTATAGCATAGAAAACACCTTATGTAACACGCTACAAAGCTCGTAGTTTTTGGTTTCTCAATTCTTTTTCGCAATTACATCCAGGGGGTTTAAATTAAACGTTGTTCTGGGTGCTGTGGGGAAATAAAGAAAACGTTTATTTTCACCGCCAAAAAAAAATTTTCCTAGTAGCATAATTCACAAGCGAAGGTTAATTACAAGTTTTCCCTCTTGTTGGTACTAGAAAAAACGCCATTGTAGCACCTACAAAGCTCGATTTTTTGGGTTTTGAAATTCTTTTGCCAATTTACATCCAAAGGGGTTAAAACAAGTATTTCTCGCAGTTGTATCAGTAAAAAAAACTTTGTTTTCATCCCCACAGAAAAAAATTCTGTAGAAAACTCATATCCGAAGGTTAATTAAGCCTGTTTGTGCTTTTAAAATTCAAAAAATACACAAGTTTTTAAAAGGGACTACAAGTCAATTTTTCCTGTAAATTTTGGAGTGCAATTTAAAACCCAAAGGGGTTTACCCAAGATTCTTAGTGGTTCTTTTTGGGGGTCAAAAACAGGGGGTTTATTTATCATTACAGATACTTCATCAAAAAGGGCTGTACATTTTTAAACAAAATATTCAGACAGGAGGTGGAGGTAGAATGGGCGAATTTCCAAAAAAATTTAAAAAATTTGGTTTACTTCGCCCAATTTTCCCCACAAAATTTGTTTCGTTCCAATTACTTCGCACGAATCCGTTTTAAAAACAGTATTTTCCCGCTGCACAGAGCTTTCAGGATGCGTGACGTTGTGCCATCTTAAATTTCAAGGGGGCTTGGTTTTTGGGCTTTATACAATGTTGGTTTTAGTATGACACGCAGATGACTGGGCCGCTCTTAGAATTGCTTCACTATAAAATTCCCTGGGCATTAAGAGGGAAAACTGACCAAAAAAATCAAGCGGGAATGTAGCCTGAAAAAGTCATGAGCGAAAGCGGAAAAAAAACAAACTGAGAGCTCAGGGCAAAAATTAGTAAGGGGTGGAGGTGACGGCGGGGAGCCACACACATGAGGTCAGGGAGGGGCAAAAAATATCTGGAGGTGGCAAAACAT
>JAODAL010066910.1:0-17542 GCA_025379985.1 Phyllomedusa bahiana
GGGGTATGCGGGTTTGGGGGCTCATGCTGGGCCCCAGGACAGGTATAGCCCAATGTGCATTCAACTAAAATGGTGGTTGAAAGACCCTTTTTCCGGCACTTTTTAAATGTGGGGGTCATGCGGGTTTTGGGGGTTTGCTGTGCCCGGACGGGTAAGTCAATGTCCAGGAAAACTAAAAGGGTGGTTGAAAGACCCTTTTTCCGGCATTTTTTTTAAATGTGGGGGTCATGCAGTTTGGGGGCCATGCTGGGGCCCCAGGACAGGTATAGTCAATGTCCGTGAAACTAAAATGGTGGTTGAAAGACCCCTTTTTTTCCGGGGCACTTTTTAAATTGGGGGGGTCAGGGCATTTTTGGGGGCCATGCGTGGCCCAGGACAGGTAAAGTCAATGCCCAGTTCAACAAAAAAGGTGGTTGAAAGACCCTTTTTCCGGCCTTTTAAAATGGGGGGGTCAGCGGTTTGGGGGTATGCGTGGCCCAGGACAGGTAAAGCCCATGTCCAGTGAAACAAAATGGGGTTGAAAGACTCCTTTTTCGGCACTTTTTAAATGTGGGGTCTGCAGGTTTGGGGCCATGCGCCCCGGGACAGGGATAGTAAAGGGGGCCTAAAAGATGGTTCAAATCATACTGCCTTCTGGCACTTTAAATTTGGGTCATGCAGGTTTAAAGGTCATGCGTGGTACAAGACGGGGATTTTAAAAAAGGTCTGTGATTTTTTTCTTGGCCTTTAAGCCTAAGTGTGTTCCAAAGATGTAGCACGTACCATTTGACTGTTGGGATTTAATTTCACTTCTCCAGCCTTGTTTGGGGTGTAATAATGAAGGTGTTTTTGCTCTCCCATAGACTTTAATGGTCACGCGCACAACGTGCTCACTATCGAAAAACCTTATCGATAGCGGGCCGACATCGCTATGATCGATCTCGATACCCCAACCCCAATGCCAACACTATAAACACATTACAATCTACTAGTTTTTATGGGGAGCAAGGGTAAAAAGTGCTAGATTTACAATGGCCCACCATGTGATAAAAAATGGGGGGGGTTTTTTTCATGTAAAATTTCGGTTTAACCTGCCCCCCCAAAAACCGTACATCTATATACAGTTAAGTGCCGAAAATGAGCTGCGTGCGCTGGCGGGTGGGGGTGGTGTGTGTTGGGGGGGTTAGCAATTAGGAATTCTGGTAGGCCAGAGTGAGAAGATGTTTTCCCTCGGGGCCTTTTTTTTAAAACCCTATAGAGTTCTGAGTTGCCTAACGCCCGTGGTAGCATGTTCCAGGAATGGTGCTGCATGGGGAAGCTTGGAAGGGGATGGGAGGTTCAGAGATTGAGGATGTAATTTGAATCATCAGCAAGCGGAAGAGGGGGTAGGGTGGTAGACAAGATGGGGGAGGAGAAGGGAGGAGCGCGCGTAGAGAGCTTTATGGGTGAGAGTGAGATTTTATGCGGGATTCTATACTGAATGGGAAACCAGTGAATTGACTGAAACAGGGTGAGGCACAAAGCCTGGAAAAAAGCAGCGTGGCTGCTGCGTTTAGACAGTTGGAGTGGGGGGGAGTTTGCACAGAGGAAGACCATAACACAATAGCAACGATTACAGTGGTAGACGAGAATGAATAAGAGCAACATGAATTTGAGTTGTTTCCACAGTGAGAAAAGGGCAAATTTTTGGGGAAAGTTTTTGAGGTGAGGTGACAGGATCAGGCAAAGGTCTGAAAATGGGAAGAAAGACAGATCGGAATCCCGTATAACCCCCAAAACAGCGGGCCCCCGCCTATGAGTTATGGGGAGCCCCCCATGAGACAGAAAGGCAGGGGAAGGTCTGTTAAATGGGGGGGATGATAGAAGTTCAGTTTTTAGTAAAATTTAGTTTTTAAAATATGGGGAGGACAGATGCAAGGGCAATGGCCAACAGTCACTGGTGTTTTGTAGGGAGGGGGGAGTGAGTCCTGGAGGAGGTGTTTAAAATTGGTGTCATCACCTAGGTTGCGACCATGTAGCTACGTTGGGGGTGCACGGGGGGGCAGTTTGGGGTTGTCTTTTGTGGAAAGGTTATTGGGGGTGGTTGGGCCCTTACCCCTTCCAGGGAAAGGCTTTTTTGCTGAAACCCGGAGGCCATAAAAAACCTGGTACTCCAGGAGACATGGGCATACCTGGGGGTACAAATAGCTAATTAAAAGGGGCCCGGCCCCCGACAATTTTAACAGTAAGAATACAGTTGTTTTTTGTTTTTTTTTGTTCTGTGTGGTAGGCACAGGCATATCCATGTACCAATCAGATTAAAGCAATTATTTACGTTGTTATGGGTGGATTAACAAATTATTCCTGGTCTACATAGTTTGTGATAAATGAATCAAAAAGAGTACACATTGCTAATTCTATATAAAGAAACATTTGTTATATCAAGATATTTTACATTATGAACAACATAAGTACAATTGTTTCCATAAAATAAAGCCTCTCAACAGTATTTTCACTGAAATGTCTATGTTCTTTCTATTCTTGCATTGGTTCAATAGATTTTACTCCTTTTCTGTCTGCTTGTTCCCTTTTCTGTCTATAACTTTGATCACCGATTCAAACGGACTCGTATGCATCTACTAGTTTGGCCTATATATACCCGTCCACACAGACATTTAAGTAAGTATATAAACTGTTTGTTGTTACTTGTAAAGAAACCTTTCATGTTAACTGGTGTCTCTTTCATAGAGTGATCTATTTCTTTTAGACCTGATGATATCATGTCAACTCGCAGGTGTGGCCTCTCCGATAAACAGATCTCGGCAAGCATTTAAATAAATTCCCATATACTGGATAACTTCTTAAAACCTTCTAATTTTTATAGATGGCATTTTAAATTATTTGTTGCATGTTTATCATACGTTGTGGTAAAGATGAACCTATCCTCTTTCTTTTTTCTATCACAAACATTCAAGAACTCATCTCTACTTTTATCTAACACCTCGGTATCAACTTGTATAAGTTCATCTCTCTCGTACCCCATTTTCTCAAACTTGGTCACGAATTTATGCGTAATAGAAATATAGGCTTCCGATGTAGAGCAAATTAGTTTTGCCCAGACGAAGTGCCCTTTGGGAATATCCCTGAACGTCTACGAGGAGTGATAACTTTTTTATGCAGAACATTATTGGGATCAATATCTTTTGTATACATTGTAGTAGACAATGTAGTCTTCCATAAAATGGCATCTTTCATTCATGTGAGCATCATACATAAATTGCTACTTTTGTTGCACATAGTTGCACTTTATGTATGATGCTCACATGAATTAAAGATGCCATTTTATGGAAGATGCTGACGTCCATGCCTTTATTCTAATGGAACTTTGTATGGTGAGTGAGGACTGACACACCTTAAGGACAGTCTTTTTCATCGATGTTGCATATTGAATGCTAAGTGTGGAGTCTGTACTGCTCCCATTTGCATTTTTTTTTTATACTTCACGATTAGAGTGCTGTCTCTGCTTTCTTTTTTTGTTTCCTATTGTAGTAGACAATGTTGTAGACTATCTCTGTACCTCTACATCCAAGTATTGAATCATAGTTACACTTTTAGTAATGGAAAACTGATTCAAAGGTTGCTGACTATTCAAATATTGGAAAAACTCCATTAACCCCTTACCGACATTGGACATATGACTACGTCCTAATGCCGGTAAGGGGCTTTTTAGTGGGATCTCAGTGTGATCCCGCCTGTAGCCGCTGGGTGTTAGTTGCTAATTGCAGCTAAAACTCGGTGGTAACAGTGCAGGGTGGCCCTGTTTAACCCCTTAGACACCATGGAAAAGATGGCTGCGGCATCTAAATCAATGAGAAATGGCACCGTTCACCATTCCCCACTTCGATTAGGGTGCACAAGGCAAAATCGCAGGCTTAAATCCGTTAACAGTGCAGCTGGAAGCCATCGCCGCCATACTTTCTGTTTTAATACTTCCTGTCGCAGGAAGTGCCTTAGCCTGTATAAACTATAGCACCCCGTAGTGGTGAAGTGCTCTAGGGAGACTCAAGGTTCAATTAAAAAATAAATAAATATTTTAAAGTGTAAAAAAATTAAAGAATTAAACATTTAAATCACCCCCCTTTTTCCATCTTACAAACAAAAAGTTACACATCTTTAGTATTGTCGCATCTAAAAAAGACCAATCTATTAAAATATAACATCTTTTATCTAAAAAGTCACATGCATTCCAAACTGGTAGCAATAAAAAGTACACACAGCCCGCAAAAAATGTCATCTCACACAGGTCCGTAGGTATTGGTACAAAAACATTGTTGCTTGCAGAAAATTTCAAAAAAATAAAATGTTTAGAATTATTTTATGGTACCAAAACATAAAGTAAACCATACATGTTTCTTATTGCCAGATTTGTATCATCCTGTAGAATAGAGATAACACACCAATTGTACTGAATATTGAACGCCATAAAAGAAAAACGCCCACATACATGATTAAAGTAAATTTTTTTCACATTTTGCCCCACATAGAGTTTTTTTGTGCTTTCCAAGTATATTCTATGGTACGATAAATAACACCATTAGAAAGTACATCTTATCTTTAAATATATTTCTATGTAGATGAAAAATAAAATAGTTATGGGTCTGGGAAGGTAGGGAGGGAAAAACGAGCGTGAAAAAAAAAGAAAATTTGCCTTGTCGCTAAGGGGTTAACAAATCTTGAGAGAAATATCCCATAGGAGAAACATGTCATCGACATACCTGAGCCATGTGATGATATTCTTTTCGGTTAAAGGAAGAGATATGGTGCAGGTTAAACAGAGTCTTTTAAGACAAGAGGCATATTGGATAGTCACACTGGAATCTAGGACCCCAAGAGGTCTCAATGAGGACCTTAATTTTAGAGCATTTTTATAGCTAAATATACATCACAGAATCATGCAGTATGGAAATAGTTAACTATTTGGTGTATATAGGATGGTGAACAACAGTGGCAGGCATGCTTGAGAAAGGGGGCATGTCCTAACCCCAAAACATTGCACACAGCCGGTTGTCAAAGCTGCTCCTTGCAAGCAGACTAGAACAAGGACTGTGAATGAACTTCTTTTCAGCTCAAAACAAGTATACCACTTTTTCTATTATGTTTTGTCAGTGTTTTGAAAATCTACATGAAGTGTTTTAAAATTGTATTATACACAGATTGAGTACATAAATGTATGATAAAAAGAAACAGTGCAACAATTGGTCTTCTTAAACTATTATATGCAATGCTACAAAGAAGCAGTGAAGAGGCTCCAAGTGATCAAACCTCTTGATGATTAAGTACCCTGGGGGACTGAAATTACAAGTTTAAAGAATAATAAATAATAATAAAAAAATATCTAAAAATATTAAAATTTTTAACCACCCTTTCCCCCCAAAAAATGTTCCACCTGACATTTAGGTGTGTCTTATGGTCCTGTGCGTGTTGTAGTTAAAAATATATGGTATTTACAGTTACATAAGCCCATGGCTAAAACTTAAAAATTGGCTTGACAATGAAGGGTGTTAAATCCTTTGGTAGGGTAATGGGACCTGCTAAGTGCTGGACAGTCACACAGTCAATGAAGTATACATCAACTTACTGGTGAAGCTAATTTAAAGAATATGACTTAATAGTTTCTTGCAAAAAAATAAATAAATGGCTGCATAAAGGTTTGTAAGACTCTAGCTTTCTAGTTTCTACATCTGCTTTAAGATGAGTCAAATATTATTACTTCAGTTCAGCCACAATCTTCAGGCTAATCACAATTTTAACAGCATTATCCCTTTGATTGTACTGGGCATATTCCTATCTGAAACAGTTCTATACTCAGGAAAAGGTTCGGACTATTAGCAGCTCTGGATTAATGTATGTTTTATTGAAGTGAAGTCATGAAATATTCTAGAATATATGCTGCATCATCAAAGTTTATAGTTTATCATTTATAACAGCATGTAATTTACTATCTAAGGCAAATACATTTCCCAAAAAGTCCTTTTTTTAAAAAAAATCTAATTTTGCAAGATTCTGGAGTTTTCATGATAGCAATGTTTCTGACTATAAAAACTTTTTTTCTACAACTCTTCTTCAATCAATTATAATAATACATAAAACTATAGGATAAAAGGAGCTTGATCTGTCTATAACTTAATATGGATTAATGTCTATTATTTCTTTTTATTAACACTATGTTATTATTATAACTATTGTCATTAATAGGATTAATAACAGAATGAACAAATAATGCATTTTTACTTACTTACCTGGAACCTTTACTTTAACTAATTAAATGTATTTATTTCTGAATTGAATCTAAATTAAAGTTTCTCTTTATATTTATCCTCTCTTAGGTTAAAGTGTCCTAGATAATCATAAAATACCTGTTTAACCCAAAATAAATTACTCACATTAGTGTTTGAGAGGACTGTTGAGGTTCATTGGGCTTTCTGGTATCCTTAACTAAAAGCATGCAATATTCTAGCTGTCAAAGCTACTGAACCCCAACTCACATTGGTTGTAGCAGAGAGGAGCAGAAAGAGGACAACATTCAGGATGATTGACGGTTCTGCTTTGAAAAAAGGAGGAGGTAGACAATGGATGAAGAGTGTTGTAATGAATGTCTATTGTTGCTGTCATCATCATTGATCTTCTGTCATTATACCAAGCAGACAACTGCCTATATTACAAAACACAATTGAAATTCTATTCAGCAAGATATAGATTAAGAATAACCTCCATCAATTCGGATCACTAAAGACATAACCGATTTCATATGTTTTTTTTCAGACAAGACTTACATACAAAAAAAAGGGAACTAACATTTTAAAAAATCACCTGCTTGGCCTAAACAGAAACAAAAAAATGGACTTTGGAAACCCCTTGTCTAAGAAAAAAAACCAGGTGTAACTAGAGAAGCCTGGGCCCCATAGCAAACCTTTGGATTGCTCCCCCCCCCCCCCCTCCCCTCCCCGCCTGGGTTAAACCACGAATTTTTTACCAGGGAAACCTTTTAATAATAAATTTTAAAAGGGAAAAAAACAAGGAGTAAAAAAACCTCCCCAAATAAAGCTATCACCACAAATACCAGACAAACTTTCCCAAATTTACGCTTCTACATATGGCCCTTTATTATACTACAAAACACAACCCAAAATTACCACGGGTCTGTAACAGACTCTGAAACCAAAAAACCAAAATTAAAAGGGGCATTTTAACACCCTTGTGCCTCCCCAGGTCACTTTTTTCTCTCCCAAGTCGATGATTTTCCCCTTTATTTTTATGAAATCTGGTCCAGACCACTATGAAAAAACTTCTCCCGGGGGCCACCCAACTCCCCCCTGGAAAATTTTGGGGAAACAAAAGCCCTTAAACCCAAAATTTTTTCCAGCACCTCACCCCCTTTTCCCCGGGCACCTCGTAAAAATTTCCCAAAGGGGGTGGCAAAAGCGGTACGGGCCCCATAGCTTAGAGGCCCACCCTCCTAAGGGGGGGGGAAAAACAATGATTCACCCCTTTAAAAGATTGTTTTAAAAAAGCTTTTCCCCTGTCCCCCCTAAAAAATCATTTTTCCCAAAAGGGAACCCCCCATTGATTAGGTTGGGGGGCCCCCTAGGCAGGTATTTTTGAAAGGCTCCAAAAAATGGGTTTAGGTAGAATGAAACAAAGGCCCCCATTTTAAGGTTAACCTTGGAAAAGGTGGGCAGCTTTTTGGGCAGGTTTTAGTTGGTAGATGGCACGGGTTGAAAGGTATTTTTGGCCCCGGGGTTAGGCATTTTCAATACCCCCCATTTTGGGGAAGGCAGCCCCCAGGAAGGTAGGTGGGAAAGGGGTAGGCGTGGGGAGGCAAAAGGTGGGCCCCTCATGTACCCAAAGGTAAATGGGCCCCTATAACGGGGCCCCCAAAAAGGGTTTAGGTAGGTAAATAGGCTATAGGGGGTTTCCCAAAATGGGAAAGGGCCAATTTTTTTAGGTGGGTTTTAAATGGGCCCATAAAAAGTAGGCAGGCATTTTAAAAAAAGAAGGGTTTAATAAAAAGGCTCAAATTGGCAGGCGGGGTTTTTATGTGGAAATGGGGGCCCCATAAAAGGTGGGCGGGTTTTTGGGTTGGGGTATGGGGTTTCCTATAGGAAACGAAGGCGGGGTTTTTTTGGTTTGGGGAAAGGGGCCATATAGGTAAGCAGGCAGGGTTTAGGTAGATATAGGGGCCTAATAAAAAGGTGGGCAGGGCGGGGTTCAGGTAGGGAAATAGGGGTTCATATAGGAAAGACGGGCGGGTTTATTTGGGGTTTAGGGGGCCATACGGGTTTGGCAAAGGGGTTTAGGTGGGAAATTAATCCCCCATATGGGGAAGGTCGGCGGGGTTTTTAAGAAATGGAATGGGGGCCAAAATAAGGAAAGGCAGGCGGCGGGGTTTAGGTACCCAATAGGGGCAAAAAATTTTTTGGGCCCTGGGGGGTTTGGGTTCTATGGGGCCCCATTAAGGAAAAAAGGGAAAAGCTTTTTGGGAAATTTAAAAGGGCTACATATAGGTAGGTTGGGGAAAATAATTTTGGCTATCTTCGAGCAAGAACATTTTTACTCACATCCTTTATACATCTTTTATATTTAAGGGGCAAAGATGCGCTAAAATTTTGAAATTTTTTTGTAAAATGGACTGGCATTTTGGGAATTTCTCAATTTCAACACCATTTTAACCCCAAATTTTGGCCAGAACTGCAACTTACTGAAAAAATCACATTCACCCCAAGATTCATTTTCAAGCACCATGGCCCATCAAAGTTTTTGGAGGCTTTTAATACTTTTTAAAAACCTTTTTAAAAAAAAACCCAAAATTGCCAAAAAAAATTTAATTAAAAAAAACACACCCCATTTTTCCCCCACCCAAACCAAATCCCCCTTTCCCAAACTCCCAGTTAAAACTGTTTTCCAGAAAGGAACAAAGAAATCCGATCCCAAAAATCATTTCGGACAAAACTGAAATAAACTAACAAAATTTTTTGGAGAGGGGAAATATCCTTCCGAGAATCCCTTAAACCGGTGTAAAAACCCAAAATTCTCAACCTTTTTTAAAAAAGAAAAAACCCCCATTCATTTCCCACATAAAACCGTTTTTTTTCCAAAAAATTTCACCCATTAATTCACAAAATTACAGGTGTACTTAAAAAACATTGGCCAATTTTACAAAAATCTTTTCAAGATGAAAGTTGTAGAATTTCAAACTCCACCATAACATTGTTCTTTTTCTTCCTTTTTTTTTTTCCCCCTTTGGTTTTTAAATTTTTTCCTTAACCCGTTTATTTTTATGTTTTTTTTCTTTATTTTTTTTCTAAAATTTTCCTCTCTTTTTATATCCAAATTTCCCTTTTTTTGCTTTTTTTTATTCTAAATTTTTTCATTCTTATTTTTCCCTTGCAAAATTTTTTTTTAATACCTTATATACCTATTCTTTCACTTTATACACTTATTTTACACATTCTTTATTACTCTGTTCTTCCTCTCCCATTCTGTTACTTTAAATTTCTTTTTCCCCCTATAGCACCTTTTTTTTAAATGTTTTTTCTCTTAAATTTTTTCCCTTTTGGGGGAACCCAAATGAGGGAAAACGCATTTTTCCCATTTTTTCCCCCGGGAAACAAACCCACCCCAAAACCCTTCTTTAAGACCTGTGAAGCTCATGTGCCGTGTGTTCCATGGAGCGGAAGTTCCCACACTTCCTTTCCTGTGCGCCCAGCGGTTATTTACCTCCCCTGGACAAAAACTTTTTTTCAATTTTCTTCAGTTTTACTTTTAAACCTTCCCCCTTTTAACACCCAAAGTAATCTCTGCTCTATTTTTGCATTATTTTGTTGGTTTACTCTCCTTGTTTACACTTCATCACCTTTTATCTTTTGGGGCAAGTCCTTTTGTTTGTCCTCACTGACCCCTGGTTGTGTTATCTTCTTGCTGTATATACTTTGGCTCCTTTTTTGATATCCTAGTTTTTTCCGTGCCCTATTTGTATTGCTTTTTATTTCACTATTTCAGTTACCCCTTTTCTTATTTTGTCTCCAACATTTTTTTTGCCCCACGGGTTCCCTAAATTTCCAATATTTTTGCTATTTTTAAATTCTTGTTATCCCATTTTTTTGGATATAAAAATGTTTCATGGTATTTTCATCTATTTACAGTTCTTTTAATATTCTTCTACATTTACCTTACTTTTTTAATTTTTTTTTCCCTTTTTCCCTTTCCCTTTTTTTTACATTCAAACATATCCACCTTTTTTTCTTATTTATTTTTTTTTTCCTTTTTTTTTTGCTTTTCCCTTTTATTTGGTTTTTCCCCCATTTCCTCTTTTTTCTTTCCCCTTTTTTCTCCTCTTTTTTTCTCCCTTTTTTCTCCCCTTTTTTCTCCTTTGCTTCTGGCTAAGATTCTCTCTGTATTTCCTACCTTATCTTTACTCCCTTTTTTTTAATTTTTCATGTCTCTTCACATTTTTTTTACATTTTGGACAAATTTCTTAATTTTTTAAAAATGTATTTTTTCCAGATGTTTGACTGAGGAAGGCTCGGTTGAGACGAAAATGTTCTCTATAATCTGGAATGCACAATTTTTTTTTTATATACCCAATGCATATTCAATGCACTTCAGTGTCTCATTTTCCAGTTCTTTCTCCTCTCCTTTTCCCCTTGGGTGTTTAGGAACCCCCAGGGGTCCTTTTTTGGTCCCTCCTCTTTTTTTACTCTACACAAACCCTCATTTTTACAAACCATCAGCAGATTTGGCCCTTTAGTACCATTTTTTTTTAAAAGTTGATTTACCCCTCAAATTTTACACTTTCCCCCCAAAGATATCAACCCCGCCCGCTACAAAACACCAGTGGAAATGTCAGTCCCCCTTTCTGACATCAAGTCCTTTTCTCCCATCTTAAACTAAAAACTCACTAAAACAAAAATTCCCAGTCATCCCCAAACCCTCCCACTAAACCACCTCACCCTGCCCATTTCTCTCTTTCCCTGTGGCAACCCCTCATTAAACCCTAGGGAGCAGGCCCCCCCGCCCCTTTGGGGGGATAAACCAAATTCCCGATCCTTTTCCCCCTTTACCCCCCTTTTTTCCAATCCCTTGCCCGCCCTTTTTCCCCCTGCACCTCAAAAACATCTCCCGGATCCGTCCCTTTCACACGTGGAAAAAACTCCCAAAATCCAAATTTATTCTCTTATTCTTTCTCGTCTTGAAATATTTTAACTCCCTACTTTTTTGGGCCTTTTCCCCTCCCGTAAACTTCCCCCCCCTCCAATCTGTCCCCGAAATTTCAAACACCCCGGGTTGGGCTTTTTTTCCAGCCACTATAAATGATGCCCCCAACCTGTGCAGTCCTTTTTGCACTGGCTGCCCCATTTTAGTTAAAGAAAAAACAACATAAAAAGCATCAAAACCCCACCCATAAGGCTCTCCACAGCGCTGCACCCGCCAAAAACTCCTCCCTCAAACTCCCGTCACCACCCTACCCCCCCCTCTCTTTGCTCTACAAAGATCTAAGATTACACACCTCACTCATCCCAAACCCCCCCATCCCGTCCCCCAAGATTTTTTCACGTATTGCACCAGTTCTCTGGAAAAATTTTTCACCTGGGGATCAGGAAAAACTCACACCCCCCTCAAAATTTTTAAAATGCCTCTGAAAACCCACTTCTTAGACAAGCCTACCAAAGATCCCAAAAAGTTAAAATCCCCAAATTCTGTCCCCCACATTCGTCACTTCCTGAATTTGGGACCCACAGGCACTTACTCATAAATGTAAGGTCCTGGGGGGGGGTTTTATCCACTTTTTTTGGTACAAACCCCAAAAATTTGGTTCCCGCCCCCACCTCCTGCTCTTTTTAACCCCCCCCCCCCCCCCCCCCTTTTAGATTGAAGCCCCGCGGGGAAAGGGGCCCCCTTCCCCCCTCTTTCCCTGCCAATTTTCATTACATGTACCCGTTTTTACGTATTAATGGAAAGTAACCCCCCAATGGGGACAGCGCCCCGGGAAACAATGGCGCTTTTAAAATTTAAAAAATAATAATAATAATAATAATAAACAAAATAATATTTTAAAATAACATGGGTGGAAAAATTGTAAAAACCCAAACACTTTTTCACCCCTTTTGGGTTTTAACCCCAACAACCCCAATAGAATTTTAAGCCTTGTGAGCAGGGCCCTCACACCTCGGGGCCCCATTTGCAGTAACTTTTTTTTTAATGTAAAATGTTCTGTTTTGTCTGTGGGTTATTCCCCCCCTTAAAATTTTAAAGGGGCTGCGGAAAAAGTTTGGGGCTATATAAATAAAAAATTTTTTATTATTATTAATGCAAAATCAAAAATGGAGAAATTCCCCAAATATATCTGTCCCTTTTTAAACCTTCAACACAAAGGGAACTTTTTTTGGTGTGGGCCAAAAAATTTTCTCATAAAACAGACTGGGTGTCATGACATCTTTACACCAACCTGAATTTAAAAAAGTATGCTTGGGGCTTCTGAGACACCCCCAAACCCAATTGGGGAAAGGGGTTTTAACCGCAGGGCAGCGATTATAAACAAAAATGGCTATATGAGATAAAATTCCCCCAATAAATTAAAAAACCCTTGTAAGTAAAAAAAGAAAATATCGGAAAAACCCAAAACACAAAGTTTTTGCAAAAAAAAACTAAAAATTTAAAGGTTTTCAAAATTTTCTAAATTTAAAACCCCCTACACAAAACCAGAAATTTCCCAAAGGGCCCGTATTACTAATGATTTAATTAAGAGCCAATACTGCCACACCATGATCACATATCACCACCATATATATATTGCTTGAAAATTAAACCAAATAATAATTGTGGGCAGAGTGGGAAAAGAGTTTTTTTTTTGCCTTTCTCTGCCACAAGGTGGAGTTGTCCCGGGGAAACTGCCACCAAGGGGCTGGCCTTTGGGGGGGGGACCAATTGTTTTCCCTTTAAACAATACTAGGGGCGAAAAGCTGTTTTGTAAACATGGCTAAAAGCCCCGCCTTTTTTGGGGGTTTGGGGTTTTCCCGGAACAGCTGCAGATGGGTGGGTGGCTGTTTCCCCCTTCCCCAAGATCTCCCAAATTCCCCTTTTGGGTTTTTTAAAAGGGCCCCGTCCCCGGGGAAAGGCTAATTTAAAAAGCCAAACTCCCAGGTAATCGGGGGGGGGGGGGTGGTCAGCTTCAAGTTGGGGCAAAACAAATGGAGCGGTTTAAGAAGGCCTTACCCCCCAGGCTTGAAAGGGAAGCATGGGTGCCTTGGGAAAACCTGTATACCAGTGGAGGCTGGTAAAGAGTGTTGGTTGGGGGCGTTCAAAAAGGGGAAAAGGCCCGGGGTTGTGGGGGAAAGCAGTTTTAAAGTGTAGTCAGTGGCAAACGGCCCCAGGAAATTTATTTTTTGTTTTTTTTCTTTGTGGGTCTGGGAAAAATGGACCCCCAAAAAGCGGTTGAACCATTTTAAACCGAAGCCCTGTTTCCAAGTGCCAAATTCCGTTCTTTAAAACAGCGATCCCCCAAAAGCCTTTAAGAACCCCCCCAGACTGCCCCAAAATGGCGGGGGACGATGTGAGTCTTTCAATTGGGGGGGGAGCGGGCAAAATTGGGACAATTTTAGTTGGCGCAGTTTTTTTGGGAAAAAAGTTTTTTAAAAACCCGAAAATGGGGCAAAGGGGAACCTCTTTTCCACAGCGAGAATTTAAAAAAGCCCCAAAACCCAAAAAATTGGGGGCTGCTTTTAAAAAGAGAAATGGTTTTCTTTTGGTGAAATATTTTTTTTTTTCGCCATGGGGGGAAACCCCCTTTCCCAGCTTTAAGCAGTCCATGAAAGGGTCGGAGCCCGCTGACCCGCCCCCAAAGCGGGGGGAAAAAAAAAGGTCCAGGCCCCAGCTGAAACCGAGAGAGAGGCCCAATGTCCACCCAAGGGGGACTTTCCAAGATTAAAGTTTTAGAGCCCCACGGGGTTTACAAGGGCAAATGTGGAAGATGACCGCAGGGGGAAAATGTGGAGGTCCCTTTCCCCGCTGCGTTTGACGGTTTCAGTAAGCCCAAAAGGGTACCTCCCAAAACAGTGGGCAAAAAAATGTCCCCCGGCGCCCTATTAACTTGGGAGAACCCAGAGGGGGTAACTGTGATTTTTAAACTGTGGGAAGAAAACCCAAAAAACTACCCCCCAAACTGAAAAGGGGGAAATTTTGGGAAAATCTGGGGGAAAAAAAAGGGGCTGTTTTTTTATGCAGGGGGGTGCAAAACCAAAAAGTGGGGAGAGCCGTTTCTAGGGGCAACCAACCTAAAACGACTGCTTGAACGGAGGTCCTTTGACCCGGAGGGCGTGTCGTCCAGCAGAGGAGTCCACTGCAGGAGACGCGGAGTTTCTGAGGAACCTACGTGCTGCCGTTGCCGTGGGCAACCGCGTCACAGCAGTAGCCGGTACCACCATCCAGCAAGGAGCCGTGCTGGAGGTGCCAAAAGGTGGAGAGTTTTTGGAGCCTGACTGCCCCCTCAGTATAGGCCAGAGAGGTCGCAAGCTGAAAGCGCTGTTGTTTTCACCCATGGCTGATGAGAACAGTCAGCAGGAGAGTTCCAGAGCGAACCCAGACACCTTTCCCCCATGGTGGAGACCGTCATGGACCTGGTAAGACTGCCCAGTGGGGTGTATTAAGGGGAAACCTGTGTTGGGACTGTCAGGCGGTTTCTGTGATAACCAGGTGGATCAAGCAGAGGCCCAACATGCTGCCTGTGCAGGAAAAAGAGTGCTGAGAGCAGCAGGACTCTGGACTGTGGAACTTAGTGTCTCCCATGCTGCATTACCTGGGGGAATGATGACTCTCTTACCTCTTGCAGTAAAACATAATATGCTTATGAAAGGCTAACAATGGGGAAAAATGTATCTGAAAATTAATAGCTATTGTGTCAAAGCCTGAGCAGGGGAGGTAAACTGGGTTGCAAAGTTTACACAGTTACTGCGCCCCTGTGTGAACAAGCAGCTAGAGGTGTGCAGTTACTGCATTAAGGCAGAGAGGCCCAAGTGCGCCCCTAGAGGTTGGGGTAAGAGTGCTAAGAGTTGTGCAGAGGAAATGTGTGTTTTTGTGGGGATGCCCACGTGGAGAAATGTGTTACCACTGTAGTGTCAGGTGGATCTACTGCGGTTGCCGATAGCAACAAGGTTCCCTCTGCATCTCTTACTGGAAAAACTCATGAGTATGAGTGCCAGACAGTGTTGTGTGATGTGTCTGGTGACTAGTGTTGAGCGATTTTTATCGACAACGTTGAAATCGGCAAGGTTTTTATGGCGATCAAAATTTCCAGATCATGCGATAATTAAGGTTAAAATCTGTGCATCATCTATTAAGATCGCGCCTTTTTCGGCGCTTCCTGTAATTTTGGCGGCTAGCAAATCAGATTACAGAATAGAGCAGGGTGAGAAGTGTGTGCGAAAGTCATGACTGGGATGTGTTATGGTTGCGATTGGCTGGAAAAATCACATGACCCTCGTTTTACATAGAACAGCATTTCCTGTTTCAGCCTCAGTTTTCTCTCAGCGTCTCACAGGGGTAGACCTGCGCTCTGCCCGTGGCCCAAAAAGCTCAGCGAAATTAGTCCTATTTCTGCACAGAGAAACCTCTACTATTAGCTGTAGATCCTTACAATTTAGTTAGATTAGAGATTTGAAGATTTTTTTGTAGTTAGCTAAGAATTTTAAAGCAGCATCTACCGCTGTAAATTCACGGGGGTGGGAAACGGGGGGGGGGGGGGGGGGCCCGCGCGGGCGAACACAGACAAGCTCTATCTATAAAGAACACTGGAATAAAGTTCACCAAGACTTAGTGTAGACATTGTAGTGGAATATCTTTATTATTAACAGTTTGCTATTGAAATATTTCCTGGATATTGGCAGCCTGAACTTATATTGGATAAACACATTTCTAGTAACTGTAGGTCTCTTTGTTACTGCAAAACTCCACTTTTAATATCAGTAATACATTTCAGATAGTGTTTTATTTTCAATTTTACCCATTACCCTGTGACTGTTGATATATCCCCCTTGCAGTTAAATTACAATCCAGCAATCTTGTAGTCAGCACAGGTTTTTTGTTGCCAAAAATACCGTGTATCGTACGAAAACATCACAGTTACGTGTTTTTTTGACTATTGCGCACCCAGCATTGTCCATTGACGCAGCATCTACGTAAATCTTAAAACAGCAATTCTATATTCACAACAGGTGAATTGAAAGGTGCAAAAAATACCGTTTATTGTATCAAAACATAACAGTTACGTGTTTTTTGACTTTTGCACACCCAGCATTGTTCATTGACGCAGCATCTATGTAAATCTTAAAACAGCAATTCTATATTCACCACAGGTGAATTGAAAGGTGCAAAAAATACCGTTTATTATATCAAAACATAACAGTTACGTGTTTTTTGACTTTTGCACACCCAGCAATTGTTCATTGACGCAGCATCTACGTAAATCTTAAAACAGCAATTCTATATTCACCACAGGTGAATTGAAAGAGTGCAAAAAATATCGTTTATTATACCAAAAAATAACAGTTACTTTTTTTATGACTTTTGCCCACCCAGCACTGTTCATTGACGCAGCATCTACGTAAATATTAAAACACAAATTCTATATTCACCACAGGTGAATTGAAAGGTGCAAAAAATACCGTTAATTATGCCAAAACATAAACAGTTATGTTGTTTTTTTACTTTTGCGCACCCAGCACTGTTCATTGACGCAGCATCTACGTAAATCTTAAAACAGCAATTCTATATTCACCACAGTGAATTGAAAGGTGCAAAAAATACCGTTTATTATACCAAAACATAACAGATACTTGTTTTTTTGGACTTTTGCCCAGTCCAGATTTGTTGATAGACACCTTGCAGTTAAATTTGAATCCAGCAATTTTGTTTTGATTAGAGGCATTTGAGAATAGCTGTGATTTGCCGTCTTTTAATAAGAGACTTTCCAAAACTATTCCATACCTTCTCAAATTTGTATATTTCTGAACATGGAGCGAAATGCAGGTGGTAAGCGAGCAAAGAGGGGGGTAGCACATGGAGGTAGAGGTACGAGAGAAGGTGCTCCTTCCAGTGCTGGCGACAACACGCATGCCAGCGGATCGTCAGTTGCAGGACGTCGGGCCTGTCATCGCTGGGTCAGGGCCCTGTGAATCTAAGTAACGAACATCGTCGCCAATCTGTCCTTCAGTGGTTAATGCAACCTGCATCTAGCAGTCTTACCTCCTCGTCCTCGCAGTCACGGCCACAAATGTCGTCATCAGCATCATCAGCATCCGTCCAACATGAAGCAGCCCAAATGTCAACTCGTGTACCCACCACTGTGGATAATCCATTGTCTGAAGACCTCTTTGATGACAAAATGCGGTTGGGGTCAGAAGGCATGTTAAAAGATCAAGAGGATAATTTAGTCTGCTCTGACGCCCAGTTACTGATGCCATCAGAGGAGGTGAAGGAAGCCGGTCAATCGGCAAAAATCCCGGGCGGTTGGCAACGCCTTGCATGCCCGCTT